>RAPC01000049.1:0-301344 GCA_009806235.1 Neurospora sp. CHS-2018c | reverse complement strand
AAAAAAAAAAAAAAAAAAAAAAAAAAAAAAAAAAAAAAAAAAAAAAAAAAAAAAAAAAAAAAAAAAAAAAAAAAAAAAAAGAAAAAAAAAAAAGAAAAAAAGGAAAAAAAAAGAAAAAAAACCTATACTAAATTAAAAAAACCCTTAAAATATAAAAAATAATAAAAAAAATTTAAATAAATAAAATAAATAAAGAAAAAAAATTCTAAAAAATGATTTAAACAAATTTAAATATAAAAGAAAATAAAGTAGGGGAAAGTTAATATAAAAAAATTGTATAAAATATTTAAAAAGAATTTTTTATTTATTTAAATTCCCTTTTTTAAAAAAATAATGAACTTTAAAATATTTTTAAAAATATAGATTCTTAAGCGCTTCACTGTCTTCGTTGGGCAATTTAGGCTCCGCCCAAGGAAAGACGATGTTATAGGAAGTATATTAACGGAAGATGACCGGGTAGAAGGCGATAAAATTATTAATTAATAATTTATTATATAAATAGGCCTAAGTATAGCGGTATATATAGTTGGCGCCCTATATACGTAGGGCTAATACCGCTAGCCGGTTATCGGTAATTATTTCGTTAAGATTATTAGTAGAGGGCTTATTAGAGCTTTAGGGAATGAAATTAAGGCTATAGAATTTATAATCCGGATAATAATAGTTAGGGGGCCGCTCCGTTTAGAAGCTTTATTCTATAGGAGGGATAGGGTAATTATTAATTATATTAAAGGTTAAAATTCGATTAATAATAAGGGTTTCGCTTAAGAGACTAAGAGGTTCGTTAATAATTACGGATTCCGTATTATTATCGGTATTAAGATAGATAATTACTAATTCGGTATTATTATCGTCTTTTAGGAAGTGGAAATAAATATACGGATTTAGTACGCCGGTTGATACTTTAGAATTATAATTACGATAATCGTAGAATCTACTTATAATTGAAAGTATTAAACGGATAGGTATTATCGCTAGATTGATTTTCCCGTCTTACGAAGCGCGAGAACGTTAGGAATAATCCGAAAATTGGAATATTAATAAATCGTTAAAAAAGACGTTCGTCGCGATATTTATAGTAAATAAGCGCGCGTAATATAAATATATAAGTATAATAAATTATTATAGGGCGAGGGTACCGTTAGGTATAAGGTATAATCTTTATTATTGTACGAAGGAAATAAGAAAGGTATGCGATAGCTAGGGTAGATATAGGGCACGGGTAAGATCCACTTGGGTGGATCTACCCTGTAACCATTGCTATAGCTGAGCCTAGTATTATAGTTGTGTATGCGGCTGAGGTATATACGACTGTAGTGTAGTACTGGCTATGGTACGACTGGCACAGGGTACGTGAGCCAGCCCTATGACACGGTCCTTATTTAATTTAATTATTTTTATATTATTTGTTATTAGTAATATAAATTCTTTTTTAAATTCTTTAAAGGACTTTTACGTCCTCGATACGGGTATTATTAATTATTTTATCTACTACGCCGACGGCTTTATTCCTTCTTCTCTTCGCTATTATAATAGCCTTTTAATTCTCGGTATAGGAAATATTTTTCTTACGCCTACTTATATTAATATTTTTAAGGCCCGAATAGTTCTAAATAGTAAGCCGGGTTATTTACTATTAACTAATATATATTTATATTTTACAATTACCTATAACCTTATTTTTATATTCTAACTCTATAAAACTAAAATTTCTTATAATATTACTATATTAGACGGCCGCTTTACCGCCTTCTCTAATATTCAATTCCGGTTCTCTAGTTTTAAAATCGGCGGATTATATTTCTTTAATTAAATTAATTATTCTACTACTACTAACGTCGTTTTAAAAGCCTACTATCTTTTTAATAAAGTTATATAACTATAGTATTAGCGGTTAGGCTATTTTAACGAAGGGAACTTAAAACTATTATAAATAATATCTACGGGTATAAAGCCTATTAAAGCGGCCTACTTTTATAAGAACTATATAATTAGTAGGCTAAAATAAGTTCCCTATATTAGATCTATTCGCCGTAGCACCCGACTATTAGAATAAGTATATTTAAATATTGCCGACCCGCTTATAGCGGACGGCGTAAATAGGGAACGCTATTAATTTATTATTATTGACGATTTTACTTAATATATTTAGGTTTATATTTTAAAACAAAAGTCGGACCTATATAATAAATTTACCGAATAAGTCAACCGCTACGAGACGACGGAGTACAAAATTCTTAATATATATTTAAATTAAGTTAGAAAGAATACTAGTAACGAATTAAAAGTGTAGTACTATAATTACTATATAGTATTATACTATATAGTTATAGAATAGTATTAATAAAATAGTATTACTAAGAGATTTAACGGTATTTTATTAGAACGAATTACCGTTATACTTTACTAAATTAAATTTACCCTTAAATACTAATTATATTTAGTATAATCCGTTATAAATTTAAGAAATCGATTGCCAAATTCTATTATTAGTAAAACCCCTTATAAAACCTAATTTAACGACAAATTAGACCTTTCCTACCTCCGGGTATTAGGCTTACCTAAAATTTACTACTTAATTATTACGCGAAGAGATGATGCGTAAGTGGTAATAGCAGGACTGACGATGGCTATTAGTACTACCGGGAGCCTCTACTTAGAACCTTATATAGCGATTATAAGTAATTATATAAGATATAGTAAGTAGATAATTAATTGAAGCGTCAGCTTCACTTAAGAGGAGGTTCGGGGTTCTCAAAGCGAGACCCATACGAAGTGGGCCACGACCTGTCGTGGTGGGTCCAGAACCCCACCGAAGCGGAGTGAACGAACGCTTCATTTACTTTGCAGTGAATCCGCCCGAAGCTCAGAAATGACCCGCTTTTGTCCCACCTTTTTACGTGAATTGCCGTTTTGGGCCAGTCAAATGACACGATAAGCCTTATCGCGATTTAAGCTCCGCGACAGCACCGTGGGAATCCAAAACACTCGCACGCGGTCTTTCCATTTCTGAAATGCTTTCTACCAAAATCGCTGCATGATACAACCGTCTGGCGAATTGCAACACCGTGCAACAACGACTATTTCGTCTGATGCAAAAAAGATAAATATAGTGATATTAGTCTTTGGGATCCAATGAAGCTCTCTTTTTTTCAAAAGAGTGCAGCCAATGGGAGAGTCTGGATAATTCAAGATGTTAGGTGAGCCAAGGTCTCAAATGCAATGCATCACGTGAGGTTAGACAGCCGTCGGCGGCCGGCAACCGTGCTGACTAATGACCAGCCGTCGGCGGCCGGCAACCGTGCTGACTAATGACTAGAGCCGCCAAATAACCAAGTCCTAAAAATGACCAAGTCTTTTCAATAACCAATAACCCTAACTCTAAAAATAAAAAAGGGTACCAAAATGATGAGGAAGAAATGGTGGTTATTTTACACCCGGCTAAAAGTTAATCCGGCCTTTGGTTGAGCCGGAATTTTGATTTAAGAAAAAATTGACGAATGAGTCTTTAAGATTTAGATTCTTTTTTTTTTAAAAAAAAAAAAATAAAAAAATTTGGCGGCGATAAGGGAGATCGAGTGCGATAAGGGGATTGAGTATGATAAGAAGGCGGGGATTTAGTAAGCTGGCGCTTCTATACTTACGCCGGTACGAGGTTCCGTCCCAGGGTAAGATTATTTTTACTAATTAGAATTAACGCTAAAGGCGATAGCGGGACGAGCCCTCTTATACTACTATAATATAAGGCTATCCTTAAGGGAGGATACCCTAATTATATTATAATTAGTCTAGTAAAGTAGATCTACTATAATTTATAATGAATTATAATATTTCCCCCCTTACTAGAAAGAAGATTTTCTATTTATATAATATCTAATTATATATAGGAAGGATAATACAATATCCGGAAGAATACTTATATTTTAATAATAACTACTATAATTACTATAATTTATATAACCCTTACTATTTAAATTATTTTCTATTTACTAATTGCCTTCTATTTTTTACTTATACTATATTTAGCGTTATTTACTACGAGGGTCGTTAGAATTTAAGAAGACGTTCTAAATTAGTAGAAGAGGTTAACAACGTTTTTAGGGCGTTAGAGTACTATAGGAAGTAAAAGAATAGTCGTATAAAAAAACTCCTAGGGAATTAACGGGAGAAATATTACGTAAGTTCTAAAATACTACTAAATTAGGATAGGAGCCGACTAATTATTTATAGTAAATAACCTTACTAATCTCTTACTATATATAGGCCTATATATAAATACACTCTTATAGAATTATTTATTTAATATCCCTATAGGAGAGATTAGGGATACTAACCGGTATATGTCACAGGGCTAGCCTGTGTTGCACGTGATCACTTACGTGCCTTGTGCCAGCGTATAGCAGTTTTTAAGACTGCTATCGCTGTTAGTCGATTAGCTATAGCGGCGGCCCGCCGGGTGGATCTATATCGGGCCTACCGCTAGCCGCCCTTATAAAGTTAGTTTTTTGGGCACTCGTTTGCACTCTCCTCCTTTCTCCTTTATATAATTACGTATATTTATATCTATACCTAACCTTTGCCCGTAATAGTTAATTGTACTTTTTAATTATTACGTTTATAGCGCAAACTTTAAAATCTGTGGAATTGCGCGTTTATTAATTAATTGTATAATTTACTCGTATAGGAATCGCCTCGTTATCGAGTTATAGAATTTAATACTATTATTGAGCTAAATCGCCCTATCGGTAATCTAGTTCGCGCTCCTTTATTTAGTAAATAAGGAATTATTCTTTTTATTTAGTAGATAAAAGATCTCTTTCTATTTTAACCGTTACAACGATAAGTTGTCGTTATACTCTTTATATTATTTGTTTCCTTCGACGGCGATAACGATAATTTTAATATTAGTAATTATCCCTCTTTTTTTACCGGTAATAATAGAGCCGACGCCGGCTTGCCTAATTTTACCGTAGTTTTAGAGTTTAATAGTAATGAGCCTTACGATTCCTTCGATTTTAGTAACTTTTTCGACGTTTTTACGGAGGATTATATACCCGATATTAATATTAATCGCGCTATTTTAATCGAAGTCGACTTTATTTATAGTATTTATAATTTCTTTAATAGATTTAATAACGACGATAAACTTAGGTTTATCCTTCGCAATTATTTTATAATTATTATTGAGATTATTGGAGAGCCCGCTTTCTAGTTTATTGTTGAGCCCTTCGGTTATATTTTTCTTTCTATTCTTTAAGATAACGACGACGTCGTTGCCGATTTTTACTATTTTAAATACGAGTTTAATATTATACGCTAAATCGCCGACGATAGTTAAATTACTTTCGATACCTTTAATTTCGAATATATTTAATTAAAGTAAGAGTATACTTTACTTTAGTAAAAATTCGAGGATTTTTAAATAGAGATAGCGTCTTCTGGTATATTTTTTAAGCGTTCTATCGAAGACCCTTCTATTTTCGACGGTAAGGAGAAGGATTCCGCCCGCCGCTACGAAGCCTTCTATTCTTAGAAGTTCCGTATTATTATTTTATAGAGAGTTAATAAGGCCTATTTTACTACCGAGGATATTAAGATCCTTAAGGCTACAATACTATTAAGCCTAAAGTTTTTATCCAATATTTAAATTAATTTCGATTTTATATTATTAGAATTTGACGATGAAAAGTAGTATTAGAAGGACGGCGTTACTTTTATAAAGTATTTTAGCGATTATTTCGATAACGTCGATTTAAAGTTCGATACTAACCGCCGCTTTACCGATTTATATTAGAAGAATACGCTTTTTTTCGAGTTTAAGGTCGAATTTATTACCTTTATATTGTATTATAACTTTAATAACGCTATAAAAGTTTATTATTTACGTAATAAAATTAATAAGCGCTTCCGTAATACCCTAATTTATTATAACCTCTTTACCGAGAACGATTTTACTAAATAGTTCGACTTTTGCCGCTTTATTATTCGTAATTTCGATAATACTAATTATTATAATAAAATTGCTAATTATTTTTATAAGGCGGATTCTAGTACCGGTAATAAGGGTAATATTAGTAGTAGTAGCGGCGGTACTAGCCCTAATAACTATATTATTAATTAAAATAGTAATAAAATAGATTTTAATACTATCGACTTCGTTATCTTTATTTATAAAGACGTCTTTAACTAATATACCCGTAATAGTAAATATTACTATTACAGCGGAAACAGTTATATCGCTCGCGGTTATCTCGCTTTTATTAATTACGGTAGTAAGGGCCCTTAATACGAGAAGGGTAAAAATAAAAGTAAGAATAAAGGTAAGAATTGTAACCGCGGCCGTAATTGTAGCGATTAAGAGGAGGTGCGTACTATCAACGCCGCCCCTACTACTATAGCCGTTTTTATAGAGCCTACTACCAGCGGCGAGTACTATAATAATCCGGAAAACGAATAGCTTTTATACCTAATCGCATATAGAGGCCTCTCCAGTTATTATTATTATTATAGAGACGAATTTTAAATTCTTTATTAAAATTAGAAGTTTTAGAGGAGGTTACAATATAATCCTTAAATAATTCTACTTCTTTAAATTTAATACTCTTATTTTTTTATATTGTAACCGGATTGCGTAAAAATTATTATATTTCGCTTATTAATATCGGTTATTTTACCTTCGCCTTTATTAATCGATTATTTATCGTTAAGAATAATTTTCTTTATTTTTATTTCCTTCGTATAAAGAAGTTAATTTTTATTAATAGAGTAATTAAAGGTATTATTTTTGAGGGGGTAATGGCTAAGTTCCGTATTGGCTACTACGAAGAGACTGTTACTTTCTTAGTCTACGATATTTCTAAGAATTACCCGGTAATCTTAGGTTTTCTATAGATATAATACTATAAGCCCGAAATCGATTACGAATAATACGGGGTGCGTTTTAATAATTCTATTTATTATAGCCGCTATTTACTTTTAAACTTTTTTAGAGAATAGATTGCGGCCCCTAGGGCTTTAATTAATAAGGTTTTTATAATATTTATTTATAAGAAGTCCGCTATTCCGTCTTTCTTACTTAAGAAGGAGACCGAGCCCCTTTTACCCTAAAAGGAGGAAATTGAATTTATTACTCCATTTTCCCTTATTATTGCCGAGCCCGCTTTAAAGCCTTTAGTTACAGAGGCGTTTTTAATTGCGGAGCCGTCCCTAATTATAGAGACCTTTAAAGTCGATTTTAAAATTGGCTATCGAATTATTTCCGCTTCTATTAGGGTATTAGTAATTAGGAGAATTAAGTTAAAGGTCGGTATTACCGGTACAGTTACTCTTTTTATTAAAATTAAGAGCCCTATATTTTATAAATTTTACGTTTATTTCGATAATCGATATATTTTAGCGGGTATAAAGCGTCCTTACGCCCTCTACTATCCTTATAATACCGATTACAATTTCGACCCTAACGATATTAGGGAATTTAATACGGTTACTTTTAATTACGTTTGCGAATTATAGTAATTATAGCTATATATTACGAATTATATTTAAATTGAGAAGCTGGCGGCCGTAATAGGAATTTAGGGTATAAATTTAACTGAGGAAATAGTTAATAATATTATAGAGAATAATAATTAATAGTATAAGGAAAGTCTTCCCTTTATTCTTTATAATTTTATTAACGAAATAATTAATATTTATTTATTAAAGGACTTTCGCGAAGCTACGATTCTCATTAAAGCTATTTATTTTATTAGAAACTTCGACGAAGATGCGCCGCTTTACGAGGAGACGATCCGATAAGTATATTTAATTAAAATTTTTAAGGAGGACGCGAAGAAGTTTTTCGATAAAACCGATTACCTTATAAAGATTAAGGACAAAATTTTCGAAATTTTAAGGAAGTTAAAAGGCCGCTATTATATCGACGAAGTAATAGCTTTCCTCCCCTCTTTAGTAAATAAGGTCCTTCTATATCGCTTTTATAATTATAAAATCAAATTCTAGTTAGGAGAAACGCCCCCTAACGTACAACTACGACGGATATTACCTATCGAAGTTATTGTAGTTAAAAAGTAGATTAACGATAATTTAAGGAAGAATTTTATTTGGCCGTTATAGTCGGTAGCCGCTTTTCCTATTTTATTAATTAAGAAGCCGGGTGGCGGTATCCGTATTTGCGTAGATTACTACGGTATTAATAATATAACGTTAAAGATTCGATACTTATTGCCGTTGATTAAGGAGATTTTCGATACTATTTATAAAGTTAAAATTTTTATTAAGTTCGACGTTATTACCGCTTTTAATAGGATTTATATTAAAGAAGGGTATAAATAGCTTATTATTTTTATTACCTATTTTAGCCTCTATAAATTTATTGTATACCCTTTCGGTCTATAGGGCGCCTTAGGAACTTTTTAAAATTATATTAACGACGTACTATATAATATATTCAATATTTATACTATTATTTATTTTGATAATATTTTAATTTATTCGGACAATGAAGAGGAGTACGAAAAGTACGTTAGAGAGGTTTTACGACGGATAATTAGGGTAGGGCTTTAAATCGATATTAATAAATACGAATTTTACGTTACGCGTACGAAGTATTTGGGTTTTATTATTACCCCGGGTAGTTTTGAAATAGATTTAGAGAAGGTTTTTATAATTACGTTTTAGGAAGTTCCAAATTCTAAAAGGGCGTTATAGTATTTCTTAGGCTTTGCTAACTTCTATCGGCGTTTTATCAAATACTTCTCAATTATTACCGGCCCGCTATACGAATTAATTAAAAAGACGGTAATAAATTAACAATAGATAGAATAGTACTAAAAGTCTTTCGAAGCCCTTAAAAAGGTATTTAATAGTAGACCGGTATTTTATATTTACAATTAGTTTAAATAGATAATTGTCGAAACGGACGTTTTAAATTGGGTTTGCAGCGGTATATTATTATAATATAATAAAGAAGGTATTTTTCGTCCTATCGTTTATTTTAATTAACGATATTCCTCAGCCGAATACAATTACGATATTTACGATAAAGAGTTGCTAGCGATTATTAAGGCCCTAGAGGAATAGCGCTCCGAATTAGAGGGAGTATAACGACTTTTCGAAATCCTTATAAATTATAAAATTCTAAAGACTTTTACCGTTAATAAGTAATTTACCCCCTATTATATATAATAGTCCCAATTCCTTTCTCAGTTTAATTTTATAATTAAATATCGGCCGGGCTCGTTATAAGTACGCCCCGACGCCTTAAGCCGGAAGTTAAAAGATTTACTTAAGGATAAAGCCGACGAATAGTTATTAGTTAAGAATAAAGTCTTATTCGATTATAATATTTTCGTTAATAGAGTTTTTGTTTTAGAAGACGGAAGAGAGGAGGTTAATGTTAGTACCGAATATATTTGCGAGCTAGAGGTTATAAACGAGAAATCTACCGACGATTTGGTTACGGAGGGTTATGAGAAGTCGGTCTTTTTATAAAATATTATAGCCTATTTATTAAACCCTAATTAGAAGGCGTAATTTAAAGAAATTAAAGATTAAATAAAGAAAGTATCCTTCGCCGAATGTAAGGCGATTTAGGGACGAATATATTATTACAGCACCGTTTTCGTCGACCTTACGGATACCGAATTTTAATTATAATTCCTTCGCCGCGTTTACAATTCGCCTTTAATTAA
Source organism: Neurospora sp. CHS-2018c (assembly GCA_009806235.1). Taxonomy (NCBI): domain Eukaryota; kingdom Fungi; phylum Ascomycota; class Sordariomycetes; order Sordariales; family Sordariaceae; genus Neurospora; species Neurospora sp. CHS-2018c. The sequence continues at coordinate 291,652 of RAPC01000049.1, read as the reverse complement.
ATACTTAAGTCGCGAAAAAACCTATTCGTTGCTTTCGTAATCTTTCTTCTAATTAGGGATATATATTACCGTTAGAGCCTATTATAAGGCCTATTTAATATATGTTAAATCTAAACTATTATAATATACCCCTTATAGTTTTTTAAAACCGCTAATAGTATTATTCGCGCTATAGAAGGATATTTCAATCGACTACGTTACATTGTTAATACCCTATATCTATCGAGGCCAAGAATTTAAATACGTTATTATAATAGTCGATTAATTAATTAAAATGCGGTATTTTATCCTTATTATTAATTTTATAGTTAAGGAATTGGCAGATCGTTTCTTCGAAAGGGTTTATAATATTTACAGATTGTTAGATTTTATTATTTCTAACCGCGGCTCTTAATTTATTTCCCGGTTTTAGAAAGCCTTATCGTCCTATTTAGAAATAGTTTTTAAGCCCTCTTCCGCATTCTATTTAGTTATTAACGGCTAAATTGAATATATTAATATAGAAATAGAGAAATACCTTCGCTTTTATATTAATTAGGTACAAAACTATAACGGGGATAGCACGGTTAATACAAGTGCTGGTCGTATAATTTAATTGAGGTTCTATAAAGAAGGAAAAGTCTAATTGAGAGGCGGCTCTACCGTAGATGCAAGGTTTTAAAGGGGGCTATACGGATATAGCTACAGCGCTACTAATAGCGCTAATTATAAGAACTAGCGCGCTACAACCCGGGCCTTAGCCCTATAATATTACGCCCCTCCTCCCCCCTCCTACCCCTCCTCCTACTCCTCTACGCGTTCGTACCTTCTATTTTATTTATAAATAGGCAATAACGTTAGGTAGTAGGCAAATAAGTAAATAGGTAGTAGCGTACACTCGCGCCCTATACGGTCGCCCTTCTTAATCTATTTATAAATACTTCTCCTCCTTTTACTTTTCTCTTTCTCTCTTCTTTTCCCTTCTTTCTCTAGCCGTTACTTAATATTAAAATAAATATCGCTATTAATTATTCCCCCTCTTTATTCTTATTGTTTACCCTTTTTAATATAAGTAAATGCTTCGTTTATCGACCCCCGAATTTTCCCCTTCTATTTCTTCCGAATCGGTCGGGTTTAGCGCCCGCTCCGGTCCCTACTTTCCTATTCCGGCCGAAAAGGCCTACGAAGCTATTCGTTAGTAACCCCCTCCTAAATTTATTATTACTACTATTAATTAAATATCGGCCGATATTCTTAAGCGTCTTATTAAGAAGACGTATACTTTGATAAATTTTCCTTATTGCGTTTACCTTTAGAAATTATCGTTGACCTACGTTATTTTATAGGATGAGTGCGAACTTTTTAAAATCGATTATATTACGTACTTTAACGGCCCTTACGAGTATTATATTAAATTAAATAATAAGGCCTATATATCCTACTATAATAATAGTAAACGTTATAACCGCGCTTCCTTCTTTATTAAGTGGCTCGCCGACGTTTAAGTAGCAGCGGTACCCGAAAATAAGAAGAAAGTATACGAGAGAGTGTACGCGGCCTTAATTATTTAGCGTAAGGCCGCCGAATTATTAAAAGATAATTCTATTACGCTATAAGTTTTTCCTATTACTTTTAAGCTAGAGTTTTAATTAATAATAAAATTAGTAAGGAGTTCGCTAATATTATATTGGTCCTTCGCGGCGCCGCCGCCGCTTTTCCGACCCCGGTCGTTCCCGGTACCCTTATCCCTCCCGCTTTCGCTAACGTCGTCGATATATTTGTTATTTAAATAAACGAAGTATAAAAGAGGTTAAATACGTTAGAAATTAGCGATTACTATTGTTATAAGTACCCGAAGAAATAATTTTAAAATTTAAAATTAATATCGCCCTTCCCTTCTTTTATCTTTGCTATCGACGTTATTATTTTACGTATTTTGTAATATAATATTCGATTAGTCTATTATTCGTATTTGCTAGACTATATTTTACTTTAAAACGTCCTAAAATTTCGGTATTTATAAATTTTTCTAATAATTCCTAAGACTATTTCACCTAATTAACCTAATTAATTAAAATTATCCTACGACCCTTTTATATCTTAATATAAAGGATTTCGTTTATTAAATATTTTTTCTCCCTATTTACTATAATAGTTAGTAGTTAGGAGTCGGTAGTGACCTACCTTAGTAAGGGATTATTACGAACTTTTTATAGTAAATTTATATAAAATTTATCGAATACCCTAAATAAAAGGTTAGAAAGTTTTATTACGAAGGGGCTAAGAATTCTAGATATTATATATTTAGTGTAGACTTAGTTAAGTTTCTTCTTAGGGCGTATAATTGTAAAGTTTTTAAAATTTAATTAAATTTTATCCCTTACTTTAAAGATTTTTGTAGGCTGCTTTTTGCGGTTAGCGAAACGCTTTTACTCTTAGATAGAGATTATTATTATAATTTAATAAAGATTTGTAATTTATTATAGTATTGCGATGAAATTCTTTGTTTTCGCCTGCGGGTTTTTAAGTTTTATTTTTATTAGGGGAATTATTAGAGTTATTAGGGATTACGGGTAATAGTTGTAAGTGGCGAAGAATGGAAATATGCCGATAGTAATACTAATTTTACTATTAATTATTAATTATATTGTTAAGTACTAATAGTCCTAATCGTTTTAGGTATAGTTAATAAAGACTTTTAAGAATATTTATACTTTTTAGTTTATTCTTTCGGGGCTATTATTAATTTAGGGGTAAAAAGCGGTACTTAGAAGTTAGTTAATACCTAATAGATTATAGAAATACTTTTAAAATTGGCTGGTCTAATTAGTACTTCTATTATTGACGATTGAATGTAGCTAATTATAGTATTGAACGAAATATTTAAGGAAGGCCTCTATTATTATTTTTACTTTTATAATAAGTATTGGTTCGAAGATTACTAATTTATTAAATCTATTTTTAATAACGAGGAGGTTAACGTAACCTCTTATAAGGGGGAGATTAGTAATAAAGTCTATTTAAATATCTTTGTTAAATTGGTTAAGGATAAATATAGGTTTTAATAACCCCTTCTTTTGGTTTCTCTAGTATTTTACTTTATTATAAGTATTGTAATTGGTAAAGAACTAATGAATATACGTATTTATAAGCGGCTAAAAGAAATCTCTATTTATAATATAAATCGTACCTTTTCTTCTAAGGTAACCGAGAGCCTTCGAATCGTATACTTCTTAGATAAAACGAATATAGAGAACGTTCTTTTTAATATTTTCTAGGGATATATATAGAGTTATGGCTTTTGTAATAGTAGAAGTTCCTAGAATTTAAATACGCCTTCGGTAGTACAATCTACCGAACTTATTGATAATATATTCGCCGAACTATATTTTTAGGCCCTACGTAGAAGTTAGAAGGGTCCTATCTTTATTAATAACGGTTTAGCGGACTATTTAGTAAATTTCGTTTTCTTGGGAGAGTTTTTCGTAGAGCTATTGTAAATCCGGATTTTTAAATATTTTTACGCCCTCTTTTACCGAGACGGAGGAGGCGATTATACGAATATAATTTTTAAGGGTGGATTAGGGGATGAATTATATTTTTTAGGCTTCTACGTTTATTTTGTTTGGGCGGTCCTAATTTTGACGAAATAGAGTATTAAGGATTACGGCGAATTTCCTTAAGTGGTAGACGATTTCGAAATTAAATTGGGAAAGGAATTCGGCCTAATATATTTACCGTTTAAAGAGCTTTTATTTCGTTATAAAGTATTTAAAATTATAGTAATTAATAACGATAACGAACTTTTTGTAATTCTTAAATTTAATAGACTATTCTTCTAAATATTTAATAATTGCGAGTATTTTTTTATCGTAAATAGGGTAGTTGTATTCGGCTAGGGTAAATTTCTATAAGTAGTAAGTAACTGCCGTCTTCTACCTATCCTTTTCTTAAGTAAGAATATTATTGAAATTATAATTACTATAATTAAATTTAAGGAAAATAGGTAGGTCGGGATTTTATTAGGTAAGAATAGGGGTTTTTGTGAATAATTTTTTGAGTTTCTTAAAGGCGGTATTATATTGTTTAATCTATTTAAAGGGTACCCCCTTGCTTGTAAAGGCTATTAGTAGTCCTATTACCGAAGAGAAATTTTTAATAAATATTTAGTAGTAGTTAGTAAACTTAAGAAAATTCTGTACGCCCTTCTAGGATATTAGTACCTCCTATTCGATAATTGCTCTAATTTTCTCCGGGTTAATTTAAATACTTACGCTTATAACGACGATAAAACTTAAGTATTTAACGTTTTTAATAACGAATTCGTATTTTTTAGGGTTTAAGTAAAACTTTATAACGGCTATACGTTTAATAATTTTATATACCTTTTCTAAATGATTTACTTTAAAACTTAACGAAAAGATTAGTATATTATTTATATATATTGAAGCGAAATTATTAAGGTAATTCCTTAGAATATTATTAATATACTATTGAAATATCGTTAGTATTCTTAATAACCCGAAGGGTATAATTATTTATTTGAATAGATTAAATCGGTACCGAAACGCTATTTTCCCTTCTTCTCCTTTTACTATACGAATTTTATAAAATGCTTATACGATATCTATTTTAGTAAGTTATTTAGCTTTAGCAATAACTTTAAAAATTTCTTTAATTAGAGGTAATAGGTAATAGTCGGCTCTAGTAATAGTATTAAAAGTATAGTAATTATAATAAAAGCGAAGACCTCTACCCGGCTTCCTTACGAAGAGAACCGGTATTACGGCTATTAAATTATTAGTATAGATAAAACCTTTATCGAAAAGGTTTTTAAGTATTTTCTTTAATATTAAAAGTTCCTCTTATAATATATTATAGAGGTGGCTATAAAGGAGAGGTATTTCTTTACTGTTTTCGTCTTTTTTAATTTCGATTTTATAGTCTACGTTTAGGCAATTAGGGTTAACCTTATCGGCTTTTAATTATTTCTAAACGAATAAATAGTCGTATAGTTTTGCAGGGATTTTTTCTTATAGTTCTTCGTCTATTATATCGATTTTAGGTTTAAATATTTTTTTAATATTTTGTAAACTTATTATAAATATCGCCGACTTTGCGGTTTGGCGATCCCCTTTCTTCCTAATCTTATTTACTATAATTATAAAAGTAGTTACTAGATAGTGAATTACTTCCTTAATTTCTTTAGCCTTTAGGGACGAATTCTTAGAGGAATATTTTAAATACGGAATTTAATAACCGATTATACTATATTAAAGTTTATACTTATAAGGGATAGAGTAGGCTTTTATAGCGGTTAGTTATAGTTTTCCTAAAATAATGGGAAATTCCAATTTAGGGACTATATAAACGTAAATAATAGATTCGTAACCGTAAATATTTATTTTAAAATAAATAATCCTTTTAATTTCTACCCCTTCTATTTTAGTGGAGGCCCTACGTACTTCTCTCTTAGGGATGGGTATAATAGGGATTTTTAATTTTTTAATAATATTTTTACTAATTACGGTATAGTATTAATAACCTTTATTAACGAGGGTATAGAAACGATCTTTATTATTAATAATAATAAGTATTTTAGTAATATCTATCTCTATAGGTCTTGGGAAATTAATTTCTCCCGCTTCCTTATTTAATACTATAGAGCGTTCCTTTATTCAATTACGTAATAGAATTACTCTTTTCCCGATTTATTAGAGGAGGAATATTCGTTGCTACTATCTTTTAATATAGGTTTAACTTTAGGTTTAATTTTAATAGATTTAATACTTATTAAGGAAGGACGCTTAGCCGGCTAATAAATATAGCCGCTAATTATATACCCGTTAATTCTATAGCGAAGGTAAAGGTTAAAAGTATAGTACTTATTTCTTTTTTCTATAGAGACTTATTTAGTACGCTTAGTATCTTTATTACTTAGGTTATTTTTAGTCTTGGTAATGCTTATTGTAATATCGCTATTTATATCCTTAGGGTAATTGGAAATAGGAGTAGAATTGCGTTTGGGGATGGAATTCTAACGGCGGCCGCCGTAACCTTTATTACTATTACTAATTTTATAGAAAACCTTATTAACTTTAAATTTCTAAATAATATCCTTTAATTATTTAATATAAAGGTTATAAATTTTAGGTATATGAATTATAATTAATTAATTATAGAGAGCGTTAAATATAAAAGTATTTAACTAGGTTAGTTTGGAGTCGTTTTCTTAAATAAAATTTCTAATTTTGGTAAAGTTCTCTTTAAATGTAGGGAGTTAGTCCGAGAGGGATTGGTTCTCTCGTTAGCGGATAGAGCGTAGGCGAATTAAAGTAAATTGTTTTTCGTTCTTATTGCCGAAGATTAATTCAAGGTAATTGAAGAAATTATTGGGTTTATAAGTATTTATAATACTATTGCGGCGTTAGAAGGTCTCTACCTTAGCTATTTTATCGGTAGGGAAGGTATTTAATAATATTAGCTATCCGGATCTATTATTATTAATTATTCCCGCTACTCTTTTTTCTTCGTATATAAAGCGTAGCCGAATAAGGAATAAGGAGAATATCGAAATTATTCCGTTTTATTTAGGCTAATAAATATTCTTACGCTTAAAACTATACGATGTATTCGGGGCGGCTTTTTTTACGGTACTATTTATAGCGCTTAAAGTAATAGTAATTATCGTAGGGGTATTGTTTTACTAATTTTGAATAGTAAGTATAATATTGAGTACTATTCTTACTATTTAGGTAAACGCGTCGTTAGTAAATAGGTTTATTACAAATACTTCTCTTTCTCTCTATTATTATTCGGCCTATTAAACCGCCTATTATTTAGCCTACTCTCGTTCTACTATAGCGATAATTATTGCGGCTAATATAATATTGGTATTAGCCGCCGCTAATTCTATATTAGTATTTATCGGGTCTATTATTAATAGAATTTAATATAACGGGGATAGTACGGTTAATATAGGTACTAGTCGTATAGCTTAATTGAAGTTCTATAAAGAAGGAAAAGTCTAATTAAGAGGCGGCTCTATTGTAGATACGAGGTTTTAAAGGGGGCTGTACGGATATAGCTACGGCGCTACTAATAGCGCTGGTCGTAAGAACCAGCGCGCCACAACCCGGGCCCTAGCCCTATAACAAAAACAATTAAGTAGACTAATTACTAATTGCGGAGTTCGTTAGTAATAACCTAATTTCTAAATTTATAAGAGTATCCCCTTTCTTCGCTAACTACGGTTTCTACTTTCGTATAAGCATCGAATTAGTAAAACCTTATCCTCTAAATATATTAGTATAATAATAAACGGAATATTTTAAAGCTAACGAAATCGCTAATTATTTTAAAGAAGTCTTAAACTATATTACGGATTAAATTAAGCGAATTTAATAACGGTACGAAGATAATACTAATATTCGACGATCGGACGCCCCGAAGTATAAGGTAGGAGATAAGGTTTTACTTAATACGGAGAATTTCGAAACCGGTCGCCCGTATACTAAATTTATACCCTTATTTGAAGGTCCTTTCAAAATCCTTAAAGTAGATAGCTATAGAATTACATTTAAATTCTTAATTAATATAAAGTATAGCCTAACCTTTTATATTAGTAAGGTAAAGCTATAGGACGAAATTAGCGTTCCGGAGTAGGCGCCCGTAAAGGAATAGAATATTCGTATTAATTATAGACGGGTTATAAGGAGGATTAATAATAGGGAGGATTCGGTCGAATATAATTTCGAAAAGTTCGACGGTTACTAGAAGAACGATAAAGGCTATTAAGAATATTACGTAGTTTAGGGACCCCCTTATAACCCGTTATAGTAATTACGCGTTAATATAATTATAGCCCCCGACGAGATATAGAAGTTCTACGAAGTATACCCGGAGGAATTATACCCCCTAGATTAGGTAGCGGCGGAGAAGAAGCGGAAACGGCTATTAAAGAAAGTTGGAAGGACGGAGGTCTTAGTAGGAGGATACGGGAGAGATGGAGCTCCGGGACGGAGGAGGTTACCGCGGTATGCGGTAGCGGCGGCTATAGAGGCTTTTCGAAGGTAGACTATTCGTTTAATAGGGATTTCTATTATTTTATATAATTTTAATTAATTATATAGCTTCTTTTAATCCGGGGAAGTATTATAGGGCTAGCCTATATTATACGTAATTACTTACGTACTTTGTACTAGCGTATAGTAATTTTTAAGACTATTATCGCTGTTAATCGACTGGCTATGGCAGCGGCCCGCCGGGTGGACCTACATTGGGCCCACCGCTAGCCGCCTTTATAAGGCTAATCTTCTGGGCACTCGTCTACACTCTCCTCCTTTCTCCTTCGTACAATTACGCATATTTATATCTACACCCAACCTTTGCCCGTAATAGTATATTAAAATAGGCGCCGATATTATAAATAGCTATAATTATACTAGGGATTTAAATTAGGTCGGCTAGTCCTATAATAATAAGGGATCCTATAATAATACTATTAAAATTATCATTAATATTAATTAGGCGAATAATTAAAATATAGGCGCGAGAGGGGATTTTAATAATTTAATTAATACTATGAATAATATTAAAATTATTAATAATAATATAGGTAAATTTAGCTAAAGTTTTAGCCAATTCCGTCTTAATCTTATATAAGTAATTAATTTATATAAAGGACTAATTGATTTTAGGAGTCTAAATATAATTATTATTAAGGCCGATAAGGCTACCGACTTTATTAAATAGAACTTCTAATTCTACGCCGAATTCTATTTATATAATATTAATATTAGGGTTATTAAAATCGAGGCTAAAGCGAACTACTTCCTTTTTAAAGGCCTATTAGTAAATTATTAACGAGGGGTACCCTTTCTCCTTTTTATTAGTAATTTTCTTAGGGGTAGACTTAAGAACGACCAATTCGGGTAAACCCTTTTTAGTAATTAAGAATAATTATTTCATTTTATTATTAATAATAAAATTGCGTTAAATAGGCGAATCGTCGATAATAAGGCCGGGTATTAGAATAAAGAAATATAAGGCGTAAGAAAAAGTGAAATCCTTATATAAATTTAATTAAATTACGAAAAGTTTATCGGCTTCCGCTAAAATATAAGTAATAAATTAGCGGGTATTAGGGATAATTAGATAGTAGGCAAATTTAGGGTAATCGATTATAGAGGTAGAGAATTTACGACCTTAACGAGTATTTAGGCCGGAAAAAGTAAATATAATTTGTATATTGTAATTATTAGGATGGGTTTAATCCTACTAAACGCTATAATTAGTAAATTCGACGTCGAAATTAATAATAAGGGTACGGATACTAATAGGGTAATATAATTAAGAAGTTATAGTATACGAAATAGTATATTCGAAATTAATTTAAATATTAAAATTAGGAATAGTAGAATAAAGTATTAATATAATAGATTTATCCGCCTTAACGAATAGGACGTAGCGGAAATATAAATACGGGACCTTATAGCGATTATTATTTTATATATTAGTTTTATCGTATAATATTAGACCGGTATTTTTATAAATATTATATCCTCTCTTTAGAAATTCGTAAGGAAAAGGGATGTAGGTCTAATTAGGCTAGGTTAAATCCGAATTAATATAACGAATTTAAATTGTGAATTTAATATATAAATAAAATAATAAACGGTTAAGGAAAGATATAACTTTAATTTTATTAATAATAGTAATAAGTAATATTAAATTGCTAATAGTACTTTATCCGAGAGGGTAGTAAAATAAAGGGCTTATATCCTCCTAATTAATAGATTTGAGGATAAAATCCTCAAAATAATTATTATAATTGAGAAATATATTAGTAATATTATTTTCGTTTTCGATTAAGCTAATAAAAATATTGTCTATTTTATTAAAATCTTTATATTCTATAGGGAGCGCTATTATATTTACTAATTTATTAGATTTATTAAATAATATTAATTATTTTTTCTAGGAAGGTAGTATTAAAAATAGGGAAAGGTAAAGGAAAGAAGTAAGGGTAAGAATTAATTCTAGGGTTTTCGTATTCGAAATTCTTATACAACCCTTATTACTTTAAAGCCTATTTAATAATACCTTTCTATTATACGTAATATAATAACTACTTCTAATATTAAATTTTAATATTGACTAATATTTTCTATACGTAATAATACCTCCTATCTATTAGAATTAATTTTCGTCGAATAGACTAAATAAAATAAAAGTAAGAAAAATAAGGAAAGAATTCTCTAAGCGCTATAAATAGAAATACGAATATCTCCCCCTCCTTTAAAGAAAACGAAAAATAAAAAGAAAAATAATAGAAATAATACTACTAATCCCTCTTATATATTATAAGTAAAGGATTTCTCCTCTCGAACTCTCTTACCAATTCTATTACATTCTTCAACTCCTCTCTTTTAACCTAATTATTATAATTCACCTCCTATCCTTTCTATTTTACTAAATATTTTACTTAATTATCTACTTTTAATTCTAATAATAGCTTCGCTAATTAATTTTCAATCTTCTTACTTTATAACCGTTTAATCTTATACTCTTCCTACCTATTTACTATAATAGGATTAGATTTAATTATTCTACACTCGTACAGATCCTTACCCTAAATTGGCTTTTATAATTATATTATTAAAATAATAAGATAGATATATAGTTTTAATTAAAAGTTTAATTCTATTACTAACAATCCTACTTTACGTAGGACTTTATATAAACCTACCCGTTATAAGGACTATTTCAACTTCGGTTTTTTAAGAAGGGAGTAATTAGAGCCCAATCGAAAATAGATAGTATTACCGATTTCTAAATTTATTAATATATATTATTCGTTATATTAGAGCTTTATTTAAACGCTTACGAAATTGATTAGCGCTAGCACGTCTTCCTATAGGCCTTTATATACGATTTCTAGAGCTTTATATTCTAACGGACCGATTTTCTTATTTTATAATAAATTATATAATATTTACGGGCGGAAACTATAGATTAATTCATTTAGCGATATCCCTATTATTACTTAATAAGAATTATTAAAATTATATTATATTATTAATAATATCCTTATTTATAAATTATTTGAGGACGTATACTATATTTTAATAGCGATTTCTACTATTTAATTAGTACGTTCCGATTACCTATTTATTTACAGGTAGTAAGTAGTCGAGAAGAAAAGTTTTATACTAGTAAGTTTAAATACCGCCCTTTATAATACTAATATAAATTTGCAATCCTTATTACTAATAATCCTAGAGGAATATCTTTAATTATAGTATTACAATATTTATAATAGGATTTCGGCCTACTCTTTTACTCTATATATTTTATACTCTACTAGAAGAAGTACCTTCTTATTAAATTTGTATATTATAATATATATAATATTTAATTTAGGGAATCCGGGTAATACTTAAAAGGATTTAATTATATTAATTTTAAGTATATTAATAATAAAGTTTATAATAATAGTATAGAAAGGACAGGGTATTAACCTAATCGGTTATAATTCTCCTAATTTAAGCTACCGAATTATTTAATTCTAATAATAGGTTTTATAATAACTAATATAAATATAAACAGCGTAAATCTTATTATATAAGTAAAAGGTCGATAATATTTCTATTATACGATTTACTCCGAAATAGTATATTTTATTATAAATTAGTTCTAATACCTCTTTAATATAGGACTTTAGAATATATAACCTCCTTTCGTTGTAATAATTAATATAATATAATAGTCTATTTTAGAAGTCGAATAGTCCGATTAAGAGATTAGGTCGTTTACCTAATTTCTTTTCGCTATAAATTAATTTAATATATTAAAGAGCTTTAATAATCCTAGCATATTTAGTATTTTTATAGTAACCTTTTAATACCTTATTATAAAATTTGTCCGAAAGGATTAGTTCTACTATTATAATTTAAAAGTAGGATTAAATATTTATTAATTCGTCTATTAGGTTTTAATTATCTTTAAAGGCGTTCTATTTAATAATTAATAGGCGTAATAATACGTTAAAGATAATATTAAGCGGCCTTAGAATATAGAATACTTATAGGCGAAATTGGGAAATCTAATTAGTAATATTAGTAAGCTTAAGATTAATTTTATTAAAATTTATTATTTGAAGCGAAGTATATTTAATAATTCTTATCGTCGATACGTAATCGGTTAGAATATTAATTGAATATTCGTTAAATTAAATTATTTTCCTTATTTTCCTTAACGCCTATACTATTACTACGATTTCCGCTTCCGTCGAATTGTATTTTTTTTCTATTATAGTCGTTATTTTTAATAAGAAATAGATTAGCCGAATATTATTAAGGGGAATATTATTTATACTAAGGATTAATATTCCATTCTATTTTCTTATTAATTAAAAGATTATTATACTCTATATTTCCTTATTAACGTCCGTCTTAATAAATAGGTATTTCCCTTTAACATAGTAGTATATAACCTTTTGCTAATAGAGATTTTCCTATATAATTTTAAACGCTTTTAATTTTCCCTCTATTAATTTATACCGGATTTTTGAGGTATAAATTAATCGAACGTTCTTATTAGCGCTTATAGATAATTCTCTAAATTCGCGTATACGTTTCAATAATTCTATTTTCCGCCTATTAAATAGAATTGCCTTTATTTTAAATTACGTAATACTTTTCTTTAATTACTTTACTATACTTAAATACATCTCTAAATTACTAAATATATTCGGGAATTTTAATTTTTAGAAGGTTTAAATCCTATTATCCGTCCAGGTAATACCTTCTCCGCTAACCGTATATTTTAGGAATTGAACTATTAGGTATATTGTAAATAATTTATTACCGTTAATATAGATTCGTATTTTGTCTAAAATATTGAGAATTATAATTATATAGGCTAAATATTCCTTTTAATTATTATTATAGATAATAATATTATTAATATAAATATAAATAAATTATTAGTAATTGAAGAAGAGGCGGTCTATAAATTTCTATACGAAAGTTAGCGAATTCTTAAAATTTATAAGTATTATATTAGATCTTTCTAAATTATAAGGATTAATAACTACTATACAGTCCTAGTAATTAATGAATATAGGAAATTGGTAGAAGAATATTACTATATTAAAGATAGTAAAGTATTTCTTGCCTATTATTATATTAATAATATTATCCTAATCCGGAAGGGGGTATATATTTAATATTATAATATTATTAAGGGGTTTTAAATCTACAATTGTACGCCCCTTATCGATACTATTTACTTTCTTCTATATAATAAAGACCGGATATACAATAGGTGTAGGCTATAATATAAAGGATATCTTACCCTATACGTATATTTTCTTATATTCTTTATTTAGAAATTCCCTATCCTTAGTACTAAGGGGGTAAATTTTAACGATATAATATTACTTCTACTATTTTTCGATAAGGTTAATATATATTTTATTTTCCTCGGCTATTAGTACTATATTATAGTCGCAAAAGATATTACTATACTTATCTAAAAGATTTTTAATTTTATTAGTAAACTCCTTATTATTATTATAAATATTTATTCCAATTTTAAATAAAACCGAAGGTACGTCGTTTAATTTGTTTAAACCCTAAAAAGGAATATTAAATACCTCTTTCCTTATTACTTCTTCTCATTTATTAATATTATTTTTATTAATTATATTACTTGCTAACGCTTATTATTCTAATACTACTACGAGAATATCCTTAATATTAGTCTCTACTTATAAATTAACGAAATTCATATATTATTCCGCTATTAATTCTACTTCGATTATTAGTTTTAAATATTCGATTTTATTCGATTCAATTAACGTTATAATTTCCCTTAACATTTATTTCCGAATTACACCTACTTTAGCACCCTTCTCGATATAAATTGAATATTTTATACTATTATTAAAAGGGATTACTTTAAGTGTATTAGTATTTAGGGTAGTGCTTAAGAAATTAAGGATAGTCGTTTCGAACGAGAATATTTTATTAAAAGTATTAAATTAATATTTTAAAGTTGAATTATATTTAATAGGTATTATAAAATAGTGTTTCCTTGGGCGGAGCCGAATATGCCCACGGAAGACAGTGAAACGCCCATTTTGCCTTCCACCTTTTTAAATCCCCTCCCCCCCCCTTTTTTTTTTTTTTTTTTTTTTTTTTTTTTGAAAAAAAAGAAGATTTATTTTTTTAAGACTCATTCGTCAGATTTTTTTAAAATCGATATTACTCTTCAACCAAAGGCCGGATTAACTTAAATCCGTGTGCAAAATGTCCGCCGTCTTTTTCTGAGCATTTTGATACCCTAGTTATTCTTAGGGTTAGGGTTATTGGTTCTTGAAAAGACTTGGTCATTTTTCTTATCGCTTCCGATTTCCTTATCGCTTTTCTTTCCTTATCGCTTCCGATTTCCTTATCGCTTTTCTTTCCTTATCGCTTCCCTTTCCTTATCTCTTCCAATCGCCAATCATCTTTAGGGTTAGGGGTTTTGGTCATTAAAAAGAGTTAGTCATTTTCGCGGACTTGGTCATTTGGGGACTTGGTCATTTGCAGCGATGTAACGGTCGCATTGATTTCAATGAGAAGAACTACTCTTTTCGACTTTTCTCAACAACCAAACCACTGACCAAAGTGCACACGGTACCAAAATGACCGCAAAATTCAAGCGAACATTTTTCACTAAGTTGCATTTTGATGCATCTCCTGGTTGAAGAGGAATCTCAATTGCAAGGCATTTCGTAGATGATTTTCCATTCCTATTGAGGAGACCTATAAAATTTCCCTTTTGAGCGATCGGGACACAGTGTCAATAGCGCGCACGGGCCGCTAAGTAACCATTTTTTTTGCAGATTGACCTGTAATAGACAGAACCGCCGCTCCTTCTAGTTTCGGCGCTTTGGTGGGCCCACGGACCACGACCTTTAGTGTGGATTTCCATAGCACCTTTGGTGGGCCCGACCTCAGCGCCTCCACGGTAGAAGGATGGGCGTTTCAATTACTTTATCCGGGTTATAAAATATAATTATTGCGTACGAAGATTTCCGATAAGTAATTAGGTAATTCCTTACGTTCCTCTTTTTGTATTGCGTAAGGATAACCTCGAATTTTTATATTAAATACCGAGCGGAAAGAGTAAAGATTCGAATTGAAGTTAATTTTAACGCTATATTTTAATAAGAATTCGGTTCTTAGGAATAATTGTACTAATAACCTATTAATAATATTAGCCTTAATATAAAAATATTTATTTATTAATATATTATTAACTTTTTCTAATAAGTAGAAGTCGAATTCTACTTAAATATCGATTTTAATAATTCAATTAACGCTTTATACTTATATTCCCTCTATAGAAGTATATTTAATATTCCTAGCGAATAATTTAATAAATTTATAGTCGACTAGGGAATAAAAAGTACTAGTATTTAAATAGATAAATATTACCTTATCGCTAGGGTTAGGCTTAATATTTAATTATAAATACGTTATTCTTTTTTTATAGCGCTATTACCTTTTATATAAAGTTATTTCGGATATTATTTTAATAACCTATTTAGGTTATAAAATAAATAGTATATATTAGCTATAATAGGCGATCTTTTTCTAATTTAGGGCTATACCGTCTACGAATAATATAGTAGTATTCTATAACCGAATTAGTATTACTTCGTAAACGGGTATTTTAAGGATAGAAATATATAAAATATTATAAAAAATTAGAACCGAAGGGTAATTGCGATTAATTATATTATTGGAATAATAAGTAGAATTATTTATTTTAATAGGTTCTTCGTTTTCGCTAATATATATAAATCCTTCCTCTTTTAAAAATATAATTTTAGTAGACAATTCGGGGTTATTGCTAATAATTTGCTTAACCTCTCCTAAATATATATAACGGCCGGGGCTATTCTTCTAACGATGTTAGAAATTAAAATGCGTACGGTAGGGTTTATTAGGAAAGCGATAGAAATTATTATTATTATTAGGCCTAATAAAGCGTTGAGAGAAGTTCTAACGTTTTTTACTACTATAATAGCCGTTAAATTTACTATCCTTATATTTATTATAGGAGAAATTGCGCGAACCTTAGCGAAAGCTACTACTATATTAGGGATTACGTTAATAGTTACGGCCGTAATCGCTAAATTTACTACGATCTCCAAAATTACTACGACTATTAAAGTTATTATAATTACTAAAGTTAATATCCTCTTTATTATTATTATTAGGCGAATTAGTATTAAAAGTAATACTACTTTTAGCTTTATTATAATTTTTATAGAGGATTTTAGCCTTATTATTAGTATTATTAAATTATTTTCCTTTAAAGTTAATAATAGAGGGGTAAACGTAATTAAATTATAATTCGGAATATAAGGAATTCTAAAGGCGTATTAGTAATTAGAAATCAATAAAATCTTTTTAAATACGAATATATTCGAAGAGTTCTATAGTAAATTCTTTAAGAGTATTAGGGTATTTCTTATTTATTACTTTAGTAAATTAATTTTTTATAAGCTATTAATTAATTTCGTCCGGTTTAATACTAAATTCGGTATTAATAATACGAAATAACTCTTTTAAATTGCTATATATATAATTTTTTTCCTCCTAGAATAGGATATTAATCTACTATTTAATTGCTTCGCTATATAATAAATTACTAAAATTAGTAATAATTATATTATAGCGGTCAACGCTAGTTCTAATTTATTTATAGATATATTCTATTTATAATTTATAATTTTTATAATATTATATTCTACCTTCTATAAAAATAGTATTCTTATTAATATAATCCGTAGACGGATTAGACTAAAATATAGAAGTATCCGTTAGCTTTTAAAATTTAGTAATATTAAATATAGTAATTATATTTCTTTTATAATTAAGGCGGATCTATAATTATTTAACCCTCTTATTTAAATCGGCGATAATTTTATCCTTCTTATTACGGTTAACCTTTAACTTATAGAGCGTTTCTAAAATAATTAATAAAATTACGTCCGAAGTAAACGTAATATTAGTACTATTCTTTATATTAAGGGCTATATTAAGAAGCGTTAATTTGGCGGCGGATTTTAATGTACCGGTAGGCGTTAAATTAATAGTATTGCCAGTTATTAGTAGAGTAGACTCTTCTATTAATATAGATTAGTAATTAAAAACGTTATTTACGTCGGTTGAATTTATATTAGTACTAAATATATTAGGGGAGGAGATAATCCTATTAGAAGTAGTATAAAATTAATAAAGGATTAGCTTAATAACCGGAGGATTTTTAGAGGGTTAATTAATATTAATATACCGGGCGTTTTAAATAGGTAAATAGCGAGATTAGGTATTAGTAAGCTTATTAATAATTATAGAGGTAGAATTTAGACGAAAGTTAGAAGAATTACTTCTAATTTTAATATTTATAGGGTTAGGTAAATTGTAAATTCCTATAGTAGATTATAGGGGTTATTAAGAAGGGATTTATTAAAAGAAAGGTTAGGATTATTAATAAATTGGGAAAATACTGGGCTAATTTAGAGTTAGGCTTAATATTAAGGGTAGAATTTGATGAAAAATTTATTAAAGAGATTATTAAGGATAAATTATATATTAAAGAAGAATTATTAGAAAAGTAGAGTATAGTATAGTATTTCCGAACGAATTAGCGTATTAAGGGAATATTTAATAAGTTTATTCTAGGGAAAGGCTTAGAAGAATTGGCGTTTAGGTATAAAATTAAAGATAGTCCTTTATTAATAATTATTAGAATAATTATACGTATAATTCGGTTTTAATAGTACTAAAAGCCGTTAGAAATATTATAGTAATCGGGTCGAGGGATAATACTAATTATTACGGGATTTCTATTATAATTAGCGTAGGTATTACCGGCTTTAATTAAATCGGGGCCGAATTAACCGGGATTACGGGTATTATTAGCGCCGGAATTAAAAGTTCTATTAGGGATAGGGCTAAATTAATATAATAAACCGATAGAGTTAGTAATAAAATCGAATAAGGTATAGAATTACTATTATTATAAAAATTAATTAGTATATTAGTAATAAAGTTGTAAGACGACGGGCGAATTACTTCGTTAAAAAGAGTAGTATTTCTAACGACCTTAGCGGTTCTCTTTTATTTAGTAATAAATTACTTTTAAATAGCTTTAGTAATAAATTTATTAATATTAAAAAGGATCTAATTCTTAATAAGAACTTTATAAATCTATATACTAAATAGAACGAACTCTTTCTATTTATAATAAATAGCCTTAATAACCTCGTCTACTAAATCTGGCTTAAAAACCTATTTAACTTCGAATTCTTTTATTTTATCGATATCGTAGTCTTCGTTATAAGACTATTTACCGGATTAATCGGTAGGGCTAATTATTATAGCCTTTACAATAGCTTAATATATTAGATTTATAATTTTTTTATTATAGTATAATTCTAAGTATTTTCTTATAAAGAGCTTAAATTATTTGGCGAATATAGTCTACGCTAGGTCCTAGTCGTAAGAAACGGATTTAATTAACAATAATAAATCTATATTAATATCCGGATTGGAAGGGTTAGAGGGTATAGTAAAAGAATTGATATAACGTTATTAGGCGAGGAGATTTTGACGTAGTCTTGCGAGACTCCCCTTTAAAGGAAGAGAAAAAAGGGAATAGTAATATAAAACAAAAGTTCGATTTTGAACTATATATACTACTTATTACGCGAAGAGATAATATATAAGTAGTAATAGCAAGACTAACAATAACTATTAATATTGCCGGGAATCTCTACTTAGAACCTTATATAGCAATTATAAGTAATTATATAAGATATAGTAAATAGATAATTAATTACTAATTAGAACTAACGCCGAAGGCGACAGCGGGACGAGCCCTCTTATATTACTATAATATAAGGCTGTCCTCAAGGGAGGACACCCTAACTATATTATAGTCAGTCTAGTAAGGTGGATCTACTATAATCCGTAACGAACTATAGCATTAATTAAAAAGAATTTCTAAAATAAATTCAACCCCGTTAAATCCCCCTATCGGTTACTTAATTATAATAGTTCCCGGAATTATATTGTACTAATAGATAAAAACCGGATTATTATTTTTAATAATATAATTTTCAATAAATAAATTCCTTATATTATTAACCGTACTACTTTTAAATACTTTATAATTGCGAGCAAGTACGAAGTAAAATTACGTAGTCTACCTATAATCTAATTTATCCCTAATTCTAAGGGAGTTTTATATTTTAGGGGAAATTTACAATTTAAAAGAATAATTCCCTTAAACAATCCGCCTATTTATTTAGGGGGAAATCTTAATATATTTAAATAATTAGATTTTACCGCCCTTAATAAGACCCCTAAGCCGCCGGCCTTATTAAATTTACCGCTATTGTTACTACTGTTATTTATATAAAATTATATTATTATTAGAGGAATACTAAACTTCTATAATTAGTAATACGTTTAAAAAATTATTAATTATTACCCTAAATTATAAGCGCTACCGCTTTTATTACTAAATTCCGAAACTACTATTTCGCTACTTTACGCCTTTATTAATATTACTACTAATAACGATACTTAAAATACTCTATAAGAACTAAAGAATTACTAATAAACGCTACGAGATCTTTACTAGCCGAACTAGAAATAAACTATAAATAATAAATATAATTCCTTAATAGATAATAAGATTTGGAGTTTAGTATTAAAACCCGCCGGACGCTATATTCTATCCGGTAAATAGGTATATAAAATCAAAACCGGTACTAATAGTAAGATTATATAATATAAAGCTAAATAGCTTATTAGAGGCTTCGAATAATAAAAAGGTATTAATTATAACGAAACGTTCGTAGCTATAGTTAAACCTATAAATTATAAGTTAATTTTCGCTATTACCGCTATATTCGACTTAGAGTTCGAGTAAATAGATATTTATATAGCTTTTCTTTATAGTAAAGTAGAAGAGGAAATATTTATAAAATAGCCCTTAGGTTTTAATTAGGATTAAGGGCTTATATATTATCTAAATAAAGTATTGTACGGCTTAAAGCAATTACTACAAATTTAATATAATATACTATTTATCTTCCTAAAGAGCTTTAGCTTTTTACTCCTTAATATAAACGACGGGGTATTTATTAAAAGATATATTTATATTGCTATTTATATTAATAATTTATTTATCGCCGCCCTATTTAAAATTGAAGTGCAATTACTAAAGGATACCTTTAATAAGCGTTTTAAAATAGCCGATATAGGCCCCGTCTCATTCTATTTAAATATAAAGATCATTCGCGATTGCCCCAATCGTACTATTCGCCTCTCCTAAAAGGTATATTTAGAAAAGATTATCTAGCAATTCGGTCTTTAAGAAACTAATTAAATTAAAACGCTTATATAAGTATTAAAAATCGAAGAATTAGCTAAAGATTTCAAAGCCGACGACAAAACTAAAACCTAATACACTAACGCTATCGGTTTACTAATATACATAATATTCAGTACTTATTTAGATATAGTATTTATAATATTTTTTTATAGCCGATATATAATTATACCTACTATAGCGTATATCGGCGTAGTAAAACGGATTTTCAAATACTTACGTAGTATTATCGGATTCGAATTAGTATATTTAGGGGATAAATTTAAATTATTAATCGGTTTTATAGATGTAAATTAGGCCGGTAATTCCTAGAAGCGCCGGTCTACCTCCGGCTATATATTTAATATTAGAAACGCTATTATTAATTAGAATTTAAAAAAATAGGTTACTATAGCCCTATTATTTTATAAAGTAGAATTAATCGGGTAGATATAAATTATTAAAGAGGTAATCTAACTATAACGACTACTAAAAGAATTAAACGAATAGCCCGTATTAATAACCGTTATTTATATTAGGTCGCTAGGGACCTGCCAAGGCGTCGGGGCCGTGCCAATACCGAATAGCGTCGACGTCTCCGTAGTATAGCGCCGCAATATAGCGTCGGACCGGCTCGGGGATACTCCGGACTCAACTACTATAGAATTAAGTCTATACTACTATAAATGTCGGGCGAAATCGCCTTTAGAATTATCGGGTTCAATTATTAATATATCTTTAATTCTCTTCCTACCTTAACGTTCCCTACGTATTATACTATTTGTAAACACCTCAACTTATTTCTCCTCTACAATCCTAATACGTTAATAATTCTTCTTATAGGAATTAAACCGTTATTAATAGGATATAAATATATAGTAAACGATCCGTTTTATAGATTACTAATACAATCCCCCCCTCCATTTTAATTACGCCTAAATTTCCGGTTATTAATTTTGTAGTAGCCGACGATAATTTTTAATAATAATTTCCTCCTTTATTTTAATATTATTAGCCGACTATCGAAGAAATAGACAATAATAGCGAGGATAACGATTTTACCCCTTCGCTTAAATTATATAACCCCTTTTATTACTTAGAGAATAATAATATAGTATAGAAGTAATACCTCTTCGAATTCTATATATCCGCTATTTAATTACTCTTTAAATACTTCCCCTTTTAAATATCTCTTTATAATTAGAATATTTTTATAGATTTAATAGAGTAAAATTAATTCGGTAATTACCCTCTTATCCCCTTCGGCTTCTACTATTAAAATTATTTTTTTTATAATTAATTACGTATTTCTTACCTTCTTACAATTCCTTAAGTTATAATATTTATTGCACTTATAATTATTTAGTAAAAGTAAAACGGCTTATCCGATAATTATTATTATAAGTATAATATTATTAGTTTTAATAGCGATACTACGTAATTACCCAATTTCGTCTTCGACTTTAATAAATATTATTATATTTATTCCTATATTAAATTTTCGTTCGCTATTAATTATTTCGCCGGTAACGCTAAATATACTTAGTAGAAGTACATTAAAATTATTCGAAAATTACCCGGTTACGACCCCGTTTATAACGACTTTACTTAATTTAACCTATATATATTCTTAGAGAAACGATACGCCGGTAATACTTAGATTTAAAAATATATTACCCTTACTAATTTTGAAAAGATATAATAAAATATTACTAAAACCGTCCTAATATTTTATAAACGATATAACATTAAGGAATTAAAATTATTTTATAATTAATTAAAATATTTTTATATTTTATATTAAATTAACCGCTTACGTCCCGTTTTACACTATAGTATTTTAGCAGTAAGAAGTATTAATATTATAATTAAAATAGTAATATAAGCAAAATAATTAAAAAGTTTAGATTCGTTAGAGGTAATATTACTATATTAGCGCTTTTAAATACTACGTCCTTATTTATTTCCTTTTATTATTCTTCTTATTTCTATTCCTATTTCTATTCTTATATTTATTTCTAATTTTACTATTCCTTTTAATTCTTTTCGTCCCCTTCTTAAATTACTATTAATCCTAATATTATTTATCTTTATTATAATTAGTCGGGATATATATACGGCTAATACCGGGTAATAAAATTATATAGTACTTATTATAAATATAGTAAGCCTAAATATTCGGCGTTCTCCTATATTAACCGAACTTATTATAATTATAATAAACTAAATTATATATTATATTAATATACTATTCCTTATAGTATTCCGAGTTAAAGCGCGAATACGGAACCGGTAATTCTAGTAAGGACGGTAACTACTTCGGCCTAAGAAGGTATAGGTATATTATAATTATATTTGAATACGAAATTATTAATAAAAATATATAGAAATTAGTAGAAAATTTATAGCCTAATAAATTCTAATATAGAATTAAACCTTATTAAAAGGTATTTATTCCCGTCAAACGTTAAAATAGAATTTATAAATTACTATTTCATTAATTTCTCTCTTTAACCCGTTCCTATTTGTAATTCGATTACCTACTTTATTAAAATATATAATTCTTATAGTATTAAGCGGAAGAAAAGGATTATATTTATTATTATTAATTCCCCTAATATAGAAATTATCTTCGGTTACCCCTAATTATACGAGTATAATCCTAAAATTAATTAATATTATAAGAAATTCCAGTTCCGGTTCGAATATAGCAATTTAGAAGTAAGTAAAAAACCGATTAAAAATATCTACAAAGCCGTAATATACTTTTACAATCCGTATTAGGATTTTATTTTAATATTAAACCCGAAAGAAGCGTTATAAGCGGTAAAAGGATTCGATCCGCCGCTATATACCGATATTCCATTCGAAATTCCCTTATCTTTAAGTAAAGAATTAGCGGACTTACTAGAAATTCCGAATATTTCCGATATTTCTTCCGATATATTTACCCTTATATTTATTAATATTCCTTTTAAAATTTTTAGAATTATATTAAATAGAATTTACCCGCCGTTAGAGCCCTTATTAGAATTAGTATTTTTAAAGCCGTTATTAGCCGAATTCTAAAAGGAAAAAAAGTCGCCGCTAAACTAATATTTCCCCCGGAATATAAAGAGTACTAATAGGTATTTGAAATATTAGCCGTATTACTATTATAATATAATTACTTAGAGTATTATATTAATTTAATTAAAAGGGAATTTGCTCTTTAAAGTCCGATTTATATATTTAATATTAAAGAATTAGAAGTACTTTAGGAATAATTAATAGAGGCGTTATATAAAGGATAAATTCGTTCGTTGATTAACCCGGTAGGGGTTTTTATTATTTTTATTTTTAAGAAGGGTAGTAAATTGCAATTATATATTGATTATCAGGCGTTAAATAAGGTTATAAAGAAGAATTATACAACATTACCCCTTATTTAAGAAATTTTAGACCGGTTGGCGTTAGCGAAGATTTTTATAAAATTAAATTTAAAGGATGTATATTATTATATTTAAATTAAGTAAGGAAATGAGGAGAAGACGGCGTTTTGTACGAAGTACAGGTATTACGAATTCTTAATTATATTAATAGGGTTAACTAATATTCCTATTATATTTTAAACGTATATTAATAATATATTAGCGGACTTAATTAATACTATTTATATCGCCTATTTTAACAATATTATAATTTATAATAAGAATAAAGAAAATTATTATAAATACGTTAAAGAAGTTTTTTAATATTTATACGGCTATAACTTATATATTAATTTAAGTAAATATAAATTCTATATTAAAAGAATATTATTTTTAGGATATATTATATTGCCCGAAGGTATTTTAATAAATTTAGAAAAAGTTATTATAATTGCGGATTAAGAAGTTCCGATAAGTATTTATAATATTTAAGTATTCTTAGGGTTTATTAAGTTTTATTAATAATTTATAATACTATATTTTAAAATTATAGCCTTATTAATAGAATTATTAAAAGGAGGTAAACGAAGAGTATTCGAATTATTAGAATTAGCTAAATTAGTATTCGAAGAGTTGAAATAATTATTTTAAAAAGTATTTATACTATAGTATTTCGATCCGTCTTTACTAATCCGAATAGAAATAGACGTATTAGATTTTATAATTAAGGCAATATTAATATAATTGTATAAAATATAATAGTATTTAATTGTATTCTTCTTATAGAAGAAATCGCCGGAGGAAATATATTATAGTATTAGCGATAGGGAATTATTAGCGATTATTAGGGTATTAAAGGCTTGGCGGTAATATTTATTATATATTAACGAGCCTTTTTTCGTCTTTATAAATTATTTGAATTTTTAATACTTTAGAATTAAGGATAAAATAAGTATAAAGTAAAGTTGGTAGGCGTTAGAATTAGTAGTGTATAATTTTAGTATTAAATATTAGGCGGGGAAATTAAATCCGGTAAATAGGTTATTAAAAAAGTTATAATTATATAAAGTCGTAGAAGTAATTAGGGAAAGTTATTTATTAATAAAAATTGTAGAGGAAGGGGAAGTAAAGGGGCGGGTAATACGAAAAAGGAAGGGGATAAATAATAATATAAGAAAAGTTTTATTAATTAGTCGGGAAATATAATAAGTAGTAGTAGAGAAGTAGGAGTAGTACGAAGATAGAGGAGAAGACGAATCGGTTTGGGGATTAGAATAAAAAGATAATAAATAGGAGGGGGAGTATAAAAAGTATAGTATTGATAAATTTAAAGAGATATTTAGGGAATATATAAATTGGGATAATATAGGAAATAGGCCGGGGAAGAGAATATAATTTATAGACGAAGTCGTTATAAGTTTTAGAAGAGGAGTAAATAAAATTATTATTAATTGTATAGGTGTGACGGCTGGCACCAGCCGTTATAGATTCCTTTCATAAATTCCTCTATGGATTCATTCGTGGATCCCATTCACGGGTTGGCTTCTATTCACGGGGTTCAGGTTCTGGGCTTAGCTCTGGCTCCCTCCCAGAAATCAGGGTATAAAACCCAATCCTCCCCATCGAGCCTTCCCTTCTAAATTTTCTTCCCTCTTCAACTTCTTGTCTTTAGTCCAGGTTAGCCATTAAGATAGTACAGTCCTTACACATCGTACCTATCCTAGCTACGCGTAATATTATAAGAAGTTCCTTCCTTCGGGTCGTACAACACTCTTCTTCCTCGACATCAACGACAACTAGAGTCTTGAGAACGACCCAACTGGCCTACGCAGCTCTACCTACACCAGCCCTTAGTAGAAATCACTTGTACCGGAATTTGGCTTGCGCAGCCTTACCTATATTAAATTTACCGCGTCTCCCCAATTTTATTATACAACGGGACGGGCGTATCTCAACGGCGTTATTACAACGGCTCCGTATACTTAGCTAATTAACAATATTAATACCAATTCTTTACCCATTTTCCAAAGACCTCTACTTGCGAATTAAATCCCATTATCGGTTTATCTCGTAGTAATAACGATACTCAAAAACTACGCAGTAGACGATTTGAATAGGTATACGAACAATAGAATTACCTTTGGCGGGCGCTTATAGCGAGCAAACCTACGAAAACCCCGGAAATCACGATTTTCGACTTGTTTATTATTGTCAACAACTATACGATTTTGAACCGCCTAATCGATTCTCCCAGAAACGAAAACACTATTCCTAAACGATAAATTAACCCATTACTATAGTTCAATAGTTATATACCGCGGGGCACCCTCCCCGTTACTATTTACTTAAGAGCAAAGCCTCAAATATCCATTCATTAGGATTCCGGTCTACCGAACCTCAACTTTTTACTTAGTTTTTAAACCTCAAAGTAGAACTATATACCCAAGAACTATTTACTTAGGCAAAGAACCTCAAATTCTTTTACTTTCTCATTGGAGCGTATTATCAATTCTACCTCCGTCCAGTCTTTACTTCCGCGGTCACTTAAGCCGTATCTAATCTTTATAATATCTACCCGTTTAGTACTATAAGCGCGGCGCCTCCTCGTCGTTATCTTTTCCTTTATCAACTCTTATTCGTTACTAATAGTATTAAAATTAAGCCTTAAATTAAACCGCATCCCAAAGATACAAATTATCCTCATTATTACCAAACTCACAATAGTAAAGCCGTATTATTAATATATAGTTTACTCGTCTAGTCTTTTCTTAAACCTTCTTTTAACTACCATATAGTCGTCTAAGCCAATTTCAGGTATAACCTTTCCTTACTTCTCTTTTTCATTCCTTTCAACTCTTTCAACCTTTCAACTATTATTATTGAAATTAATAGCTTCTTATTACTTTATTCGCTAATATGGTACAGTAATTAGCATCCTAATACTAAAGTACTAGAAGTACCCAATTAGCTTCCTATTTAGATTTAATATCAAATAGTATTTCAAATACTCAGCAAAACCGCATAGTTATCGAAATTCCCATCTTTTCTCAACACCACCCTCGATACTCTCTTTCTCGTTTTATTTCTCGTTATTACTCGACATTACTCTCTATAATTGAGCATCGGTTTCCGAAGTTACAATAATTAAAATTCTTAATAGAAGTAGTAGAGGAAAAGATAGATAGGTATATAGACCTTTAAAAGATAATATTAATATTCAACTTAATAGTTTTGAGAAATGGATTAGGCAGTTGGAAGTACAATATAGTTTCAACAAAGCCTCAACCCAGGACCAAGGTCTTGGGAAAACGAATTAAACTTAATAGGCTACACTTTCTATTCTTATATATATTATTAGATATTAAACGCTTCCGGGACAGAAGCTTATTGCGAGGGGGGGGTGATGTGACGGCTAGCACCAGCCATTATAGATTCCTTTTATAGATTCCTCTATAGATTTATTCGTAGATCCTATTTACGGGTTAACTTCTATTTACGGGGTTCAGGTTTTGGGCTTGGCTCTAGCTCCCTCTTAGAAGTTAGGGTATAAAACCCAGTCCTCCCCATCGAGCCTTCCCTTCTAGATTTTCTTCCCTCTTCAACTTCTTATCTTTAGTCCAAGTTAACCATTAGGATAGTACAGTCCTTGCACATCGTACCCATCCTGGCCACGCGTGACAATAGGAGTATATATAGTAGTTATAAAAATATAAAAGGAAAATAGGTAATTACCCCTATTGAATTAATAATTATTAGAAGTATAGTAATTAGATTTTTTTATATTAGAGGAAATATAGAAGGAATTAGGAAGGGGTCGACGAATAAAGAATTAGAAGATAGGGGAAGATAGAGTACTACGTTATTATTATTAAATTTATATATTAGAGAGTATACGGGCGGAATTTCTTTATATTTACTATAATAATACTACTATAGGATACTTAGGATAATAGAAAACGCTTAAGAAAATTAATTAATACTATTACTAACCGACTATTACCGCCGACGTTAAGGAATACGTTCGAAATTGCCTAATATATTAAAAAGCTAAACCCTAGAATTATAAATTATATAAATACTTTATATTATTACCGATTTTAACGGTCCTTTAATAAGATATTTCTTACGATTTTATTATTAAGCTACCTAAGTCTTTCGACCTTATATTTAATCGGATTTACAACGCCGTTTTAATTATTATAGACCGCTTTACGAAATATACCTTCTATATCCCTATATAAAAGACGATCGATATATAATAATTTATATATATCTTCTAGTAATTCGTTTTCCGGCGATTTAAATTCCCCGATTTTATTATATCCAATAGAAGTAGTCTCTTTACGAACTTCTTCTAGAAAATTTATTATTAGTTATTGGATATCCGACGCCGCTTAAATACTATTTAGTATCCGTAGACTAATAAGTAAATAAAACGATAAAATTAAAATTTTGAATTATATTTAAAGATCTTTTATAGGTTAGAATAGGCGGATTAGGCTGAGAAATTAGCGTTAGCGGAATAAACGTATAATAATTATTTTTATATTACTATTAATAAATCCCTATTAGACTTACTCTTCGGTTATTATTTATATAATTTAATTGACTTTGAGCGAGGCCGAAGGAATATACTCCTTATAATAATTATTAATAGGATTGTAGAATTAATTAAAGGGCGTATAACTATCGCCGAAGTATTAGAAAAGGTTAATAAGGGTTATATAAAGTAGTATAATAAGTTGTAGAAATATAAGGAATTTATAATTAGTATTTAGGTCTTTTTAAATATAAAGAATATTAAATAATAGAGGTTTAGTTTTAAATTATTAAATAAGTTTTTAAACCCTTTTTAAATTATTAAAGTTATTAAGGATAAGAAAATAGTATACCGGTTCGATTTTCTTAAATATTATTATATTTACCTAATATTCCCAATTGTACTATTAGAGCCGTATTACGGCGACTTAACGATATTAGTATTAAGGGGAAGAATTATAGATATTAAGGATAAGAGTATTTAGTACGAAGTAGAGGCGATTATTAAATACTAGGGGTCGGGGAGAAATCGGTAATATTAAGTGAAGTAGAAAGGGTATTCGGACGACGAGAATAAATAGGTATTATTAGAAGATTTGAATTGCCCGGATATTTTAAAAGAATACGAAGTAAGGGAGGCGTATTAGCGGAAGGCCGCGGGAGGGCCGGTAATTAAATTAATAAAAGTAAACTAAGTAGGTAATAAGAAATATTTAAGAAGATTAATAGAAAGGGCGTTTCTATAATAAAAACGTATTTGTTAAATATAGTATATTAAACGATTATAATATAGGCTATATTAGATAATTATAATATAAGCCGTATTAGATAATTATAATATAAATTGTATTAGACGATTATAATATAAGTTATATTAGACGTATAATGTATAATATATTAAATGTATTAAATTAGAATTAGGGGAATACGAAGCGAAAAGGAGTATTATAAGAACGGGAGGAAGGGTTATAATTTAAAGCCGATATTATAGTTTAATTATAGAGAAATCCCTTTTCCTATCCTCTTTAATTTTACCGAAGGTATTAATATATCGGCGACGATTAAAAATAGTAATAGTAGTGTAATATATTAGTATAAGAATCGAACTTATTATTTCGGAAGTTAAAACTTTTGCGCGTTACTATTACACTAACCGAAATTACTATATTATATTTAGATATTATTAATATTATCGGGAGTATCCTCTATAGGCTCTAGGGGAATATTAATATTAAATTGAATTATAAATTAGTATAATTTATATTACGTACAACGTAAGAGATAATAAATATTATAAAAGCTATTATTAAAATATAGTTAATTATTACTATTAATTAATACATTTAATAGTAATAGAATAGGGATATTAGAGGGGAGAGGGCCCTACGGGTTCTAACCGGCGGCGTTCGGAATTATTTAAGCATTAGGTTTAAAGTATATAATAGGAGCGATTATAGGTTTACAAAAACCGTAACGATATATCTATTAAATTTCGCTCTTTTCGATTTAAATAGGGGTAAAAGGATAAAGATTTAATATACGATATAGGCCGACAATTTTATAGGAGAACTAATATATAACTATATAAAAGCGTTTAGCGGTAATAGGATTATCCGGGGTATATATAAAAGTTATAACGCTATTTTAAAACGTTTAAATATTTTTATAGAATATTAAAAGGAAATTAAATATCCGTTTATTCTAAATCTTATTATAAATATTATACATCGCGGTATTTATAGTAGGGAATATTCGTTAGGGTATAATATAAGAGGTTAAAATTAAATAAGGAAGGGGAAGGTTTACTAATATAAATATAAATATATATATTAAAGGCTTTTAGGAGGACGACGTTAAGGGCGTTAGCCGGGGCGTTAACGACCGTATTAGTAGCGAGCTAAGTCGAGCGGTTATATAGAGGATTATAAATATAATTAGGAAAGATTAATAAAAATAAGAAAATAAAAATGAAATTGGGGAGGAATTATACCCGTTAAAGGGTACGATAGTATTAGGGTATATTTAATAAAAATCGAAGAATATTACGTAGTCGGTAGCCGAGAGGGTTGGGGGGGGTATTATAAGGGTAGTAGTAGGGTATATAAAAGGATAAGCGAAGAAGGAAGAGAAGGGGAGGAGGAAAGAAGAGGGAGGGTAGGTTTTTATAATTAGAATTAGAAGCGTAAAGTAAGGTAAAGCTAAGGTAAATAATTAATTTATAAAAGTATAAACATTATTAAAAAGTTTTTAATAGGCCGTTTTAGATAATAAAAGGCAAATTAAGTAGTAGAGAATTACTTAGAATAAGGGTAAATAATCGAATTACGAAAACGTATATATTATTAAGAAGTTTTTAATAGGCTATTCTAAACAATAGAAAGTAAATTAAACGGTAAAGGGTAATATAGGACGAAGGGTAAGTAATTGAATTAGGAAGGTATAGAAGTAGTAGAGGATAATTTAGAACGAAGGTAGGTAATCGAATTACGAAGGCTTTAAATATTATCGAAAAGCTCTCGGTAGGCTATTTTAAATAATAAAAAGTAGGCCGGTTAAAATAATAAAAGAAGAGTAGAAGTAAACGGGAAGGGATTAATAACCGGGAGGCGGAAAGTAAAAAGGCCGGGTATAGGATATTGGAATATTATTAGGTAAGAGGTATTAAAAAGCGGAGAGAATAGTAGCCCGGTAACGGTAAATTCGGCCGGATAAGTAATTATAGAAGAAGGGTAGTAAAGGAGTACCGGTAAGGAATTACCGCTGTAAGAGCATTATAGGTTTTTAGAATAGAAACTTAGAAGGGGGAGAGTTATATTAGGTCGTTAAGGACCTACTAAGGCGTCGGGGCTATACTAGTACTAAATAGCGTCGACGTCTCCGTAATATAATATTGTAATATAGCGTCGGACCGGTTCGGGGACGCTCCGGACTCAATTACTATAGAATTAAGTCTATACTACTATAAATATTGGGCGAAATCGCCTTTAGAATTATCGGGTTCAACTATTAATATATTTTTAGTTCTCCCCTTATTTTAATGTTCCCTACGTATTGTACTATCCGTAGACACCTCAGCCTACCTCTCTTCTACGATCCTAACAATTTATAATAATAATTAAAGAATTCTAATTTTAATAAAGAACCCTAAGTTTTATACTAAAATAAAACAAATTAATATATAAGAATTCTTTTACTATAAGAAGTAAATTTCGGGGGAAGTCGATTTTAGGTATATTTCTACTAGTAAATAAATCGCTAATAGACTAACTAAAGCATTACCCGCTAATAAATTTATTTAATTCCGCAATACTTTAGGACTATATTAAAACTATCCTTTACTATTAAATATATCTTTTAGCGGCTTTAATACTCCTTATACGCCGTATTTTATTATATACCCCTATATATTACTATTTTAATACCGTTCGATTACTACTATCTTTCGGGTTTTTATACTATCGCCTTTATATACCTACCAACCGCTGGTCTAGGCTATATACAGTTAGACTAATTGAATTGCGACCGCTCAATTCCCGCGAAATTCCTTAATATAGGAAATTTTAAAAGTCGACTTACGACTACCTATTTGATTAATTAAGTCGCACCCTTAAAAAAAACTACACTATCCTAACCTACCCGGATTATTATCGCTTACCCGGGTTATCTATTTTGTCTACCCGGATTATTTACTTACCTACCCGGTTATTCTATTATTTATACTATTATTTTATTTAATTTAACGATCTAATTTCAAATTTAATCTTATTTTTATTATATTTCCTATATACGATAAGCTATATCTATTTTTCCCTATTAACGGATTATTATTTTCTTTTCTTTTCTTTCTTAAAATCGGATAATATAGAGACCTTTTTACCTACTAGGTTTTTACTAGCCTATACCCAATATATATTCTAAATAGCTTAGTTTTCTTATTGTATTTAGATTGAGGGGGAGTATCGGATATAGACGGTATATACTAACAATATTCCTATATGCATTTCGATCCAAATACGTTTCCCCAATTCTTATATTTAGCTAGCTATATAAGGATAGGCTGATCCGCCTATCCTTCCCTTCTTTTCTTCTCTTCTCTTTAACTAATTTAAGTATTCCAAACCATTTCGTCTACCCTCGTGTTATCGTGCACTCAGTAGATCTCGACAATCTTCGTAGTTCAAACTGGTTAGTGAGTAATACCAAAACACCTTCAAATGAGTCAGACATGTGTCAATGGGATTGTGTTCGGAATTTTCTTAAGGATGAAAAGCCTTAAAACACTGAAACAGCACTTAGGAAATCCTCTGTTGGGTATCTTGTCCCCTATGGCATCGTTTTAACTAGTGCGAAAATGACCGAGGTTAGGGTGAAGAGGTACAGGAGGGACGAGGAGACGCCCTTGCGGTTCAAGGACATTATCGTACTTGGATACTGTATTCGTTCTGGTTCATGTTGCGGCTACCAGAGTTGAGTGGATTGGCAACCACGTAATATGATCCAGTTCTTTGTACAAGCGAGAGATGCCAGATCGTGGCTTAAGTAAAGGGTAGCGAGAAGACCAGACTGTCGAAATCAGGAGAGGTACAATCTAGTGCTGGTTTGTTTGTTAGCTTAATACCTACTCCTAATATACTAGACGAAATGTCTTCCGAATTGTCCTAAACCTTTTAAGGATTAAATGAATGGCTAGATACGGATTCGAAAGGCATTAACAAGATCCAGTACGGTGTAATTTATTTTGGAAAAGGCATATTCACAGCATGAAAACGCCTAGGGAAGTTGACCCGAGGTCTCGAGCTAACAATCAAACCAGTATTGGACTGTAAAAGGAGGGCCAACGGTGACAGATCCTGGACATCCCAAGGGCATCATGCATGGTCCAAACCAAAGACCAACGCCGCCACTGTTCAGTTCGGACTCCGTACTTTGATTGACAAGGAAATTGTTTTGAGCTACCAAGCTACTAACACAACCAACATAAAAGAACAGTGGTGAAAGACCACAAGTGTAAACTTCCACACCCAGACCTAGGCCTACGGTGTACCTAAGTCATCTAGTAAATCCCCCACTTAACATCCTGACTATGAATGTTACCATTACAACTCATATCCCCCTTAGCACCCACTTTCCCTCCCCCACCAAACTGCTTAATAGCCTCATTAATAATATCAATCACATCCTGCCCACCGACCACAAAGTTGACATTGCCATCCACCTTCGTCGCCTCCACCCCAAAGGCGCATGACCCAGACTTGGCAATCTCGCGCTGGTTCGTCCCCACCACCTGCGTCGTCCACTCCGTGCCGCCGTCTCCCTGAATGTTCGTGATGATCTGGAGACAATCATCCACGCTGGGGCTGGCGTCGGAGGTTTGGTTCTCGAAACTAGAATCGCCGCAGTCGTCCTTGCCGGGCGGGATGTCGCAGGGGTAGTTATCGGACGATCCCTTGCTGGAGGTATCCCAGGATTGGAAGGCGCGCTCGGGGGTGCAGACGGGGAGGCGGACGTAGCCCGGGGTGGTAATGTCTACCTTGAGGAGGTTATCGATGGTGCCGCCGTCGCGC
This sequence comes from Neurospora sp. CHS-2018c, assembly GCA_009806235.1. Taxonomy (NCBI): domain Eukaryota; kingdom Fungi; phylum Ascomycota; class Sordariomycetes; order Sordariales; family Sordariaceae; genus Neurospora; species Neurospora sp. CHS-2018c. The sequence continues at coordinate 257,718 of RAPC01000049.1, read as the reverse complement.
GGGTCGGGGGAGGAGCCGCCGTTCTTTTGGCCGTTTTGCTTATACGTGCGGACGGAACCCTTGATCAAATCGTCCTTGGAGATGCCGCCGAAGTTGCTGAGGGAGCCGATACCGGGGGGAGCAGAGAACTTGTTGTCGCGGCAGATGGTCTGGCAGGGGCCGTGGTCGCCGACGATTTCGCACTCGCACTTTTTGCTGTCGCCGTCGGGCTGCACGAGGTAGTACCACCTGTCGTCGACGCAGGAGCCGGTGTCATTCATGGTGTCGTCTTCAAGATAATCGCCGAGCGGGTTGGCCGTGCTGCAGGAGATGCCCGAGTCGATGACGAAGGCGTAGGTCTTGGCGGAGCGCCAGAGGTTGGGGATGGCGTAGGCGTAGAAGGACTTGGCCAGGTTGGCGCGCAGGTCGTTGGATTGGTTGGAGCCGTCGACGGCGTTGTTGCCCCCTGAGCCCCGGATCAGCTTGCCGTCCGAGATGAGCTCGCCGATGGCGTCGAGCGTGTCGTCGGTGGCGTTGAAGAGCTTGGCGACGGAGAGAGAGGTGACGTTGGCCCAGCCGGCGATGGCTTGGCCCATGTAGTTGGAGTACTCGTTTTGGGCCTCGGGCGTCCAGGGGGAGTCTTTGCTGGGTAGCACGTCCTTGGCGATGGTTGTGCTCTGGCCGACCAAGGTCATGGTGGTGTCCTTGAGGTTGTCGATGGCCGAAGAACCCTCCTTTGCGGCGAAGTACGCGGTGCTCTTGAGGATTGTGTTGAAAAAGGGACCGGCGATCGAGAGGGTTCCGAGAGTGATAAGATCGATGAGGAGATACGTCCACTTAGTCTCAGGCGGCGCTGGGATGGGCGCGAATGTATCCTCCATGTTATCGAGAGACGTGCTGATGATGCCGGCAACGTCGTACAAAGCGTCGTAGTACTCATGGTAGGCCTCATGGATCCATACCAGTGAGTTCCAGATCAATTGCGCCGCAGGACCAGACCTGTCCCCGTTCGCACTGGCGGGACAATCCTCGGTCTTGTCGCAATTGTCCTGCTTGCCCAGCGTGCCGCACTGCACGGTGCCTCCGGCTCCCATGCCCAAAGTAAGCCCAACCGAGTCCATAAAGGTGAGGCCCCCTCTGGGACGGTTGTAGTCTTTCCAGTTCCTGACAACATCATCCCACGCAGCATCCGCATTGAGCTCCTTCCAGATCTCCTCGGGCGTATGCTGGTTCCAGTTACTGGTATAGTCATTGTCGCAGGTCAACTTGGTCCAGTTACCATCACGAACGCCATCGTCACCCTTGGGGTCCAAGCCGGAACGGATGGCAAGCTTGAAGGAGTTCCAGTCCTTGGAAGGCGCGGGAACATCGTTGTACGTTTGCAGATCGCTGGCCCAGTCCGTGGTGCCTCCCATTCCCCACGCCGCGTAGAGCGATGAGCGGGATTTCTTGGTGGCGGCGCTCATATAGCCGACCCACTGGTTGTTATCGTACACAAGAATGTCGCTGTTGCTGCTTGCGTCGACAAAGCTGGCGGTGACTCTGCCCGAACGTTTCGAGCCGGTTCCGGCCATGATCTCCGCAATCTCGGCGTCGGCAATGTAACCCGCAGTGCCGGTGCACACGCCCGGCTTCGCGTTTGAGTTCGTGCGGTCACCGGTGAAAGTGCAGCCGGGGCCCCAGCAGCCGGGCTGCGCCATTTCGAAAGAGCGACCGTAGCTAGTCACGCCGACGATGACCTTCCTTCCGGGAACGCCGGCCTTGGTGATCATGGCCAACGACTGCTTGGTCTCCGTCAGGTTGACCTGGCTGCGCAGGCAGTTGCCGGTTTGATTCATTTCTTTGCCTTTCCACTATGGAAGTTCGGTAGAAGGCGAGTGTCAGTCAGGTAAGCACGGCACTCCCCGACCACCATAGGTACTTCAAACGCGCTTTCTCATTAAGTTTTCTTCACCAGCTGTCCCTGCCGAGAAGAGACTGTCTTCACTTTTTCTCCACTGGATGGAGAGGCTGCGAGTGTCTCGCCGTTCCTTCCAGTGGAGGAAACGCGGTACGAAGCCTCCCATCTCTCGAATGTACCTTCCCTTCCCTCCCTTCAGAGTGGGCGGATGCTCTTGAACCAGTCGCTGATTACATTGAGGGGGGACGAGGTGGTTTAAGCACATTTCCAACGGAATGGCTCACGATTCGCACAGCAAGTAGTTGCTGCTGTTCAAACTTTTTTTTCCACCGGTCAATTTACTGTTCGCTCTTTCCTACTACGGGACTGATATGGCTTTTCGGCTGTTCTAGCCATCACTCCTTCTGTTGTGTTGGTCAACTCACGGTCGGTCTTTCCTCCCAAACTGTTATACTTGCCACGCCTCTCGAACCAGAAGCCTGTTCTCCCGCCTCGTCCTTTCCCAAATTGTTGAGACCTGTGACCGCCATTTCGACTGAATTAGGGCTAACTGGAGTCTTAGCCGTTTTGTCAGGGACGAGTCTGGCTGTTGCCTCCTCTCGAATTAGAGGCACGCTCACGGGTTCGGAGTCTGGAGTGGGAGGGTTTCCTGTATAACGGTGTTTCGCCCCGTCCAATTTCTCGTAGAGGAAACTTGAGAAGCCAACTCAATCTACACAACCCCGTTACCTGCTTTTGAATCAGTGATCTTGTGAGATTGTCACCTGCTTTTGAATCAGTGATCTTGTGAGATTGTCCGAAGATAACTACATCTGTGAACTCCAACACGTAAGTCACTTGGGCCATGGTGTCCAGTCTTTGATTACAACATCGAAGACATCTTTTGGGTCAACCCCATCTATGATATGCTTAATCTGAGACTAACAACAACATTAGCATGAATCCCAACCGCAAGACCGTCTCTGCCGCCCCGGGCCAAGCTCCCGCTCTTCCGACTATGAAATTCGTGGCCGGAGGGCCTACATTCTCACAAGTCGCCATGTCCCCCCCCCGCCGTCTCCCTCCTGTCGTTTCTCGGGTCGTCCCCTCTCCCGTCGTTCCTCGGGTCGTCCCCTCTCCCGTCGTTCCTCAGGTCGTCCCCTCTCCCGTCGTTCCTCGGGTCATCCCCTCTCCCGTCGTTCCTCAGGTCGTCCCCTCTCCCTCTATCCCGGGCTTGGCCCGACCTACTCAACAGGCAGTCCTCGGAGACTTTATTGGTTTCACCGGGGCTACCCGGCCTCCACAAACCGGCCCGGTTCCCCAAAAGCGCCGGAAACAAAAGAAAGAGAAGGAGACCAGTTCTCGTCCTATTCAAGACTTCTTCAAGCCATTTATCCCCGCCGCCCCGGTGGCCACTCCTCAGCACCCGCTCCTGGCCACTGCCCAGGCCATTGCGGATGCCGTCCAGGGTGAGCACCGCACTCCTCGTATGACGCACATGATGAGTGCCAACGAGGGTCCCGCCGACATCATCTCCAAGGTTGCCGGCGTCACTTCGGGAGGAAAGCGGACAGATGATGCTCCATACTTCACCAAAAACGAAGGCATCCCCTGGCCCGATGCCGCCCACAGCAAGACCGTCGGCGGTATCCCCGTCGCCAGCGATACCTTCCTCTTCCAGAAGCAGCAACACTCCAACCCCGCAGCCCGCCACGCCGCCTCTACCTTCAACCCCATCCTTTCAAAGAAACGACCATACAAGGATGACGAGGACGAGGAGGAGGCTGAAGAGCCTGTTGACATCATCGAAGATGACGAGGACGAGGAGGAAGCCGAAGAGCCTGTCGACATTATGGAAGAGAGTTGGAAGTTCTTCTCATTTTCTGAGGATCGGGCAAGCACTACCATTTGCAGCCATCTGGACAGCTATGCAACTTGGTGTACACTTTCCGCGGGTATCAACATGGCACCAGATTTGGCGAAATTACTTTCTTCGCCTCAACCTCCCTCCATGGCAGAATTACGACGTTTACCCACCTACCGTCCGGGAAGCCCACCGCAATGGGGTATCTATATTCTCATTCTGGAGAAGAGCGGTTCGCGCCCGGCCATCTATGTCGGCTCAGGTACAGATTCGACAGGTGGCGTAGGCAAAAGGTTCAGGGATTACAACAATTCTACAGCACTCCCTGTAAAAATACAGGAGTGGATGGGTCAAGGGTATCAAATTACCTACAAAGCAATTGTATGCTCGTCACCTATCCCCGCTGTGGCCAAACGCTGGGCAACAAGGGCCGTTTTTAAGGTTTTGGAAACTATGCTTACGTCGGCACTCTGGGCTTACATTGCATGCAAATCTCCCGATCTGTTGGGGTTACCAGAGATTTGCCCTTGGCTTCACACACCCTTGCCCTATGATGGGCTGTGTACGCACGCAGCCTTTATTGAGGGTGTTAATTTCGGCAGCAGTAACCCAGACCCATCTGGGATGACGGGGGCGGAGGATACACCACCCTCCCAAGAACTGATCCAGCAACTGGAAACCTTAGCAGAGGAACGATGGCAGGCCTACTTAGCCAAACTGCGAGCGAACTACCACATGTTGAAAGAACAATACCCGCAACGCTGGCGGGCAATGGCAGACAAAAAAAACGCGTATGCCTCCAAAAAGTGGTTCGATAGAAAGGAAAACAACCCTGAGGAGCATCGAGCTTTCACGGAACAATACAACGAACGCTACGGAGAAGCGAAAGCCGCCCAACAGGCTGCGAAGTACTTGGAAAATATACAGAACGAAGTATATATATGCAGCATTTGTCCGGTGGCACCATTTGGCCACCAGCGAAATTTGGACCGACACCTCAAAAGCTCAGAACACATAGCACGGGAAAATGGGACGTATGTCCCTCCAAAGAGTCGGAGTGGAGAGTTGAAATTCCGCTGCGAGTTTTGTGAGGAAGAATGGGCGGAAGAGTGGAATTTGATTCTCCACCAGAGAGAAAACCGTATGTGCATGATCCTACTAGCCGAACGCGAAGGTCGTCCCCCTCCACCAGAAAACGAGAAACTCCAATGCCCGTATTGCGAAAAGGAGTACACGCAAAGCCATAACCTCGACAAACATATCGGCAAGCACCATGCCGACCGCCCACCTGTGATAAATGCACAATTATTCTTGTGCCATATTTGTCCTGAGATACCCGGATGGAAGACGATAAAGTTACGGAACGCACACCAACGCAAATCCCACCTACACGCTGTACGGGCGGCCGTTGCGGAGGGACGGCCACCCCCGCCCACGCCGGCGTTCTTCTGCCCAACCTGCGGCTACCCATTCAAGACCGCCCGGAGCCTTGAAGTCCATCGCACCAATGTTCGCTGTCACGGCAGTAACCAGATTTAGCAAATCTTGGTTTGTCTTTTTCGTTTTTTGGTCGTATTTTGGCTGAGATAAGAAAACTCAACAATGGGAGAAGATGGTGATTTCAGGAGGGATGTGACAACATGATTTTGGAGGAAATCGATAGTATCAATTGGTCGGGAGGCGGCACCGGTATCAACATGATTTTGGAGGAAATCGATAGTATCAATTGGTCGGGAGGCGGCACCGGTATCAACATGATTTTGAAGCAAATCGATAGTATCAATTGGTCGGGAGGCGGCACCGGTATCAACATGATTTTGAAGCAAATCGATAGTATCAATTAGTCGGAAGGGAGTGCCAGTGTCAACATATTTGAAGGAAATTGATAGTATCAATTGATCGGGAGGCGGCACCGGTGTCAACATGATTTTAGAGGAAATCGATAGTATCAATTGGTCGGGAGGGAGTGCCAGTGTGTAAGAAGACAGGAGACTTGGTCACAGCAAAGGCAAATGTGGACTTAATGTAGAGGTAATGTTGATGATCATATCATTGATGATTCTGTGAAAGACTAGGTAGCTAGTTGGAGATGGACTCTCCCGACTCAATCTTATACCTGAGTTCGAGGCCGGTTGGACTTGACTGAAGTCTTGGAAAGACCTCTGCAGGTCCGAGCCGGTGAGTGAGACAAGTCCAGTCTGCTGTGCGCATGACTAGGTGGTGATGAGGTAAAGACTTGCCGGTGGAGGCAACCTTTAACCTCTTACACAGTTTCAACATAATTTTCAATGAAATCGATAGTATCAATTGAGCGTAGAGGTACCTAGCAATGAAGCTTCTATACCTAGGTAAGGTAAGTTCGTGTTTGACGACATGCTGAGAGAATCGATAGCACAGATTTGTAAATCTGGAATCTAGGTAGATGCCTGCAGGTAGAAAAATGAGTTGAACTATCTGGTTTCCTGTTCAGAGGGCTCTATACAAGTAGAACGTGGGAGCCTCAGAATCACCTACAGGTGGTTTTCTTTTCTTTATCCTTGTTTTCTTTGAGATCCCGACTGATAGAGTTGAATTCAAGTCCGCCAAGACCTGTTCGTAAAGTCCAAAACAACGGAACATCTCTATGACATATGTAACGTGGGCATCTCTCAGGTGAAGTGCCTACACTGGTCTCTAGACGTTAAAGCCTCTGTATAGCAGGTACATATAGAGTATGCTTCAACGTCGCCGGAAAACATGAGCAATGCTTATATTTGCTGCGTTTATCTCTGCATGATGAGACAACTTGCAAGTGACCGAAGCTACAGCTTCAGAGGCAAGCAAAGACTTGATGAAATGTGATGAGTGCAATGGATCATTGATTGATGATCAGGTAAAACTCCCTAGTCTAGCTGCGGAGACAGACTCAGGGGAGAGTCTGTCTTGTACTATAAATGAAGCTCAGGTTAGACTTGCTCTGTCGAGTCCATGCTGGACTGCAGGTCCAGACTTGCTATGTCAAGTCTGTGTGGTGAGTGTTAGTGAAGTCTGATACAACCCGACTTCCAACGTCTTACACAACTGCCTCCTTGTTGTAGGTAGAGGTACCTATAAGGTAATGGCCAGGTCTGTTCATATCTCACCATCTGCCATGGCGTTGGTGTCATCAAGCTTCTCTCGCTTCTTTTCGCACTCCTTGCATTCGCACTTAGCGCGTCGGATTTCCTCCTGGTTGTCCCATCGGTTAACGCAAACATCGCAGTCGCACGAATCTTCCATGTCGTCCACCCCTAATTCTGCCTGAGTCATCTCTCGAAAAGATGAACCTGAATACCTTATATACCTGCCCCGTTTGCAAGGGGTGTAGGCATAGTGGCTGTCTATAATATCTTCAGAATATGGCTGGTTGTCACTCCAATCAAGGATTGGTTGTTCCTGGTAGGCATTGCGTTCCTAAATCGTTGCCCAGAATTTGTCAGTTTGCATACTCTTTGGAAAGTAGGTAGTTGCGCTTCATAGTGCACACACCGGCAACTTACAGCTCTCTGAATGACATGACTAAAGCGTCTTTCCGCGTTATGTTTGTTGCTTTCGAAACGAGGATCCTCTCGGACCGCCTGCATAACGGCTCTTTCGTACGCGTCTTTGCCGTCTACTGTAGTCAAAGGCGTATGACAAATGACCTCAATGTCGCCGTCTTCGGTGACCCTTTCTTCCTCGTGTTCTTCTAGTTCATAGGGGACCACGGTGATGGCGTCAGGGCCTTCTTGGTCGTCGGGATCCTCATCAGTGTCCTCGAGATCCCGATCAGTCTCCTCAAGATCCTCGTCACTAACTGGGTCGATAATAGTCTGTTTCCAAGTCTGTTAGCTAAGTCATAGTTGGTGGCATATCGTCTGATTAGGTACGCTTTCATAACAACTCACATGCGAGACCTTCATGCCATTTTGCGGACTGACGTCATTGCTGGTGATATTCTCGTCGTGGTCGTCGTCGTTATCATCCGACATAACCGTGTCGCTGCCCTCATCTTCACCGCTGCTGGACATGTTGCGCTTGTGCCTGCGCTTGAGCTCGCGCTTGAGCTTGCGCTTGAGCTTAAGCTTGAGCTTGTGCTTGTGCTTTCGCTTGAGCTTGCGCTGCTTTTGCCGCTCGCGCTTGAGCTTCTTGCGCTGCTTACGATCACTCAGCTGCTGCCCTTGGCTGATACCCGGCGGGAGTGGCTGCGACATGGTTGCTCAAAAGGGGAGAGTTATTGAATAGGGAAGAAGTTTAGACAGGAGAGGAACGGGACAGATGGACACGCCCAGTGGGATTATCTACGAACGATTGCCTTCCAGGTTGCTGCCTAGAAGTCGTATAACGCTAACAGCCTTATCTTGATAGCATCGTCGACTTGGGATGGAACGAAGGGCAGTCACAAGATATTGTTTCCCCACCTGTATTTACTAATGCCGATACTATCCAGACGATGCGGTATACGTTATACGACTTGCTTGGAGAACAGTCTTGCGTGCTGGATTAGACAATATACACCTATTGAGACGGGACGATTCGATGTTTGGGATGGGTGAATATAGAGGTACCCCATCGTCATCATCTGCCGTCGTTTATATGTATGTAGTTATTTAGATCAATGCAAATTGTAAATGGAATCTTATTACGCCAGGACAAGGGCATAGTATGAGATAATCGAAGGCAAAGCTAAGAATCCATCCATGACAGAAGATTTGAGGTGGGGAGGTCAGGGGGGAAAGGAGAGAACTACATCAATACATGCGTGCAAACCCGGTCTTAAATAAGGTAGGTGTATGATCTACATATTGACTCGCATCCCATTCAAATCTGGCACCCGGCAAGTCGGCGCAATCGGCCACACCACCTTTCACGTCATCGCCTTCAACCAACAACACCACCTTCAACCTCAACACCACACTCTTTCATCGCTACAACTATCGTACAACACCAGGAATCATCTAGAATCTTTGATATCTTTTGATTTCAAGCCTTCAAACCACTGCGCAAGCGTTTGCACGACTTTCGGTAAGGTACATTCAATCGCGCATCACTTTGCCATCGGGCAAACCGAGGAAGGTACAACACCACCAACGACCATCACTTCAAATCATCCCACCACCTTCCGTCTCTCAACACCAACAAAGGCAATCGCGATACCATTCACCGACTATCAACCCGCCACCCTTTCCGTCTCAACACCACTTTTCACCGCCAGACCAAACAGTCGCAACGACAACAAACGCGCAACACGGCTGGCAACGAAATTTCTGGCGACTGGCGGAAATTTCTGCAACTGTCGGCTGCCTCCCCAGAAAGGTATACGAATCCCTCTCCCCCCACCTCTCTCGACCCTCAAACTCTCTCCTCTTCAACACACTCACATCTGAGATCAACCTCAACACTTGATCCCGAATACATCATCAACTTCTCTCTCGCTCTCGTGCCCTTGTCTCTGTGGTCCGACAGGTTACGAGCCCTCTCGCGCAAACACGCGCACTCATCTGAATACCGTCACGCTGCCCGCAGCCTTTGCAGCGACTTTCAAAGCCGTCGCATACCTCGTTTGCGACAGCGACCGACACCCTTCGTTGCGGTCATCACGACCACAACGAATCACCACCCTTCGTCCCAGTCCAACTGAGGACGCATCTTTCGTCGCGATCAAGTCAGATCGAGTTGCTACGCATCGTAACAATCGCGCTCGATTGTTGCACATTTCTCGTCAAACGGTCAAGTCAGACCAGAGACGCATCTTTCGTCGCGATTAAGTCAGATCACGTCGTATTACACTTCGTGGAGATCAAGTCGGATCAAAGCACATTACCTCCCTTTCGTCGGCGATATAGCAAACACCACCCATCAGTCTGGGTCTTAGTCAGGGTCCGGATTTCGATCTTGCTCTTAATTACTTCCAATCCTTTACCAAGTCGATCAATCAAACGAGCAAGCTACCTCTACACCTCGTTGTCGTCCAGACTCTTGCTTTTCTTCCCCCAAATCATTCTCAACAAGTACCTCCGCCATCAGATCTCGAGCAGCGACCAAATTAACAACAATAAAATGCAGCCATCATCTTCGAAGAAGAAAAGACGATCACATGACTTCATCACCGACGCCACAACCGAGCTTCGTCAAATAGGCCGCGCGAAGCAGTGCTGTCCTGTTTCGCACGAAGAACAGGTCGAAGACATCACCCGCCGCATGAAACGTGGCATGATGCCACTTGAAGGGGAAGCATCCGATGAAGATTTGGAAGGTTCTCCAAGGGCAGACAAAGATGGATCGGACGAGTTGCCAATGCACTACGTGAAACTGGACAATGGGCAGTTGGTCCATGTTGCCCAATATCTTGGGAACGAATGGGAGGATCACATTGTGAGTAACATCGAAGATAACAACATACCTAGCCTTTTCGAATATGTGCCATCAAGAGATGTTGCTAATGACACAAATCTAGAGAAATTTGCACCAGGTTAAGCCTCTTGAGGTGCCGAAACAAATTGCAGAAAAACCGCATGCATACCAGCTGAAGGCAGCGGCACAAGCAGACTGGCTCTGCCGATCACCCCTTAGAGGGATGATTTTAGGAGATGGCATGGGGGTCGGAAAGACTTTCACAGCTATCCTAGCAATGTGGATAGTAAAAGACGAGCCTGGCCTTTCTTTAGTGGTAGCGCCAAAAACACTGTGTGCGCAATGGGTAAAATATATCAATACCGCGTTCGAAGAGGTATGTAAGAGACGATGGTATATTAGGTACCGAAACGAACCACTAACGTACTGTTCTACATCAGGGTCATGGCCTATCCGCATACCTTTTTGAAGGCTCGTCGTCTAAAACCGCCCACCAACTATTGGACATGGGCGTCGATGTTATTGTGACGTCGTATGACCAAGTTGACGCGGCGGAAAGAGCCCTGCGCCGGCTCCCAGATGACATTCGCTCCTACAAGAAGGCTCTCGTCGAAAATCCCTCAGCCAATCTCACACAACCCAAGCGAGTGTTGGCCACCTTACATGATCCGATCTGGAGAAGGAATGGTATCCCATTCAAACGCCTCATTTTAGATGAGGTGCAATGCATCAACAAACGCGATGGCGTACGGCACCAAGCTGTCAAGAGACTGCCATACAAGGCAGTTATACAGCTGTCTGGGACCATGGCCCACAACAAGTGGCACAACGTCTCGGGGTATATTGATTTACTCCAAGGTCACCCGTTTGTAACGGACGACGATTTCTTGCGAACGTTTGCCGTTGATGAAGAAACCGAGGATATCATAGGTCAGGACCCGGACTCAGTACATATGGCCTTGCTTCAGCGATTCCTGCAAGGTTTCACTATAGCCAGGCCGAGTTCGCTACTTCAACTGCCGCCTTGTACTCGCCAAGTTGTACACTTCAATATCAACGAAGATGTAGCAACCGAATCTAACAACCTCGTTTGCCAGTATCGTAGGCTAAGTGGAATCTTAGGCGGCAAAGGTGCCCAGAATGGCCAAACGGAGGACACAAACCTAATGGGCTACCTAATCAGGGCACAAACAATCACTCTCCACCCTCTACTCGCAGGAGATAGAAACAAAAGCAGCGAAGAAGATCAATTTGTCGACGTGTCCGAGGAGCTCAATCCGGACTTGGACTACGTGGAGCGCGCCGCTGATCTCCCAGCACCAAATGACCAAAAGAGGGAAGAGTGGTTAGCAAAGGTAAACAAGGCGGCCACAAGTAACGAGCTATATAATAATGCCGGGAGGTTGGAGAGAGTCATTGCAGTTTACCTGGAATGTCGGCGCCGATTCCCAGACAGCAAGATTCTCATATTCTCGCAATCGCTGAAGTTTCTCGACATCATCGAGACGGCGCTAAAGCATCGGTTCAACCAAGCGGTGCTGAGGTACGATGGGTCAGTGTCCCAAAAGCAAAGACCATTCATTCGGCGATCCTTTGCTGATGGTCCCCCCAACGTACCACTACTTTTGACGATGGGGGCCGGCAGCTTTGGTCTCAATCTCGAGTGCGCCTCCGTCGTGATCCAGGCAGAGGTGTGGTGGAATAAGAATACAGAGGAGCAGGCATTGTGCCGAGCTCTCAGACAAGGGCAGAAGAAAGAGGTGCACTATATCAAACTGATTGCGCAAAATTGTATGATTGATAAGTGGATGCTGCAAGCACAGGGAAACAAGGCGCACAAGAACATAACGCTGATGGATCCTATCATCCGCATGCCAGATGCGCAGCTGGATGTCGTGCCCATTTTGCTTGTGGACCAAGAGCCAGCAGGTACTGAGATGGATCTTGATTGAGGCTTTGGAAGGTGCTATCGAGGTCTACATTCTGGAGGGGTATTTAGGTCAGGTTTTCGGGATGGATCCATTGTAGTCTTTCTTCTTCCAATCAACCATCCTCTGTCCTTTATTCGAACCCTCGTTGCAGTCCACCCATTGACTCGCATTGGCGATCCCACCCAGGGGGGAAGAGGTATGGCGGTTCGTTGGCATCAATTCCGGAATTTATTATCCTCATCAATCTATTCCATCGCCTGCCTTCCGACGGCGAAATGCCTCCTATCTTCAAAGAAAGCCTCGACACCGGAAAACCTCTCCCTTTCCTATCCCTCCAAAGAGAACCACCGTCGAAGACCATTAAAGATTACAAATTCCAAAGCTATCTATCATCAAAAAACCTCACCGAACCATCTTCCCTGAGAACGAGAACGAGAACCGACGCATCTAGTCGAGACCTACAAAGATACGCTCCGAAAACACATGATGGGGATAGAAGTTGCTTGGAGGGCTGAACGGCACCGAAGAATTGGTGGTCTGGACTTTCTACTATTGCATGGGGTTGGGGTGGGTTGTTTTTGTTGAGGTTGTCTACTGGTGTTTGAGGTTGTTAATTATTTCAATAAAGCTATTTTGAGAGATTTGGAAGATGATTAGCGAGGATATTGATGATGATGATAATGATTTGGGATTGGAGGTGATGATGGGACTTTGGCGGCCGTACGGTGCTGGCCTGGGAGGGGGGGGAAGCGCTGTGGAAGGTGCTATCGAGGTCTACATTCTGGAGGGGTATTTAGGCCAGGTTTTCGGGATGGATCCATTGTAGTCTTTCTTCTTCCAATCAATCACCCTCTGTCCTTTATTCGAACCCTCGTTGCAGTCCACCCATTGACTCGCAGCTTTTCGGTGGCGTGGACATTTTCTTGGGGGCGCTGCAGTGGTATAACGAACCCAACACTGAGATGATTTTGGGTTCCAATTATGGTGCTCAATGTTCGTGTTGCAGCTAATAGATGATTCGATCATGGGAGGCATCACCAATATCATTACAGGATCAGAGAGCTAACAACTAGGTACCGGTGTCTCCAACATTTGCCGCTTCTGTGATCCGCCGCCAATCCGTGACAGGTCCCCTTTGGGCCTGACAACTGGCGTCTTAATAGCATCTTGGCAGAGCAGGGAATCATGGCAATTGTACTTAGGGCTGCCAGACGGCCAGCAGTGAATCTGGTGTAATTGCGGGGAGTTGCTCACGCGAACGGGGTGCTGGTGAGTCGGCTTGTGCTCTAAACTGTCCCGTGCGAGCCTTTGCTCAGGCACTGGTTGTTTTGGGAACAAGGTGATGGTTGATTAGGAAGAAACTATTGAAAGGGAAAAGCCTAGGAAACTAGGTATAAATACCCCGCCTGCTAACCGCACATGCACCTTCCTATAGTACTTCCTCCCCTCCTAGGCCGATACCGCGCGGCCGTTCCAAAACCATCATTATCATCATTATCATCCTCATCATCACCCGAAGTAATAATACCCCAATCCCAATGTCCCCAGCTCATCAAAACAACTCCCAATGATAGCCACTAAGTCTCACTCCGACGACCCTCCAATCCCGTAGTTTCAATGACTTCATATCCCCTTCGGCAACTCATGTGCACCCCGGCTGATATTGCCCCCAATACTGGGCTCTGGCCTAATGCGGCAGCCACCACTCCTCCCGTATTGCTCGGATCTCGGACGTGTACTTGTGCTTCATTGTAGTGTTTTGGATGCAAACTCGAGATAGCGGCGTTGATCATGCTTCTCGTTCCGATATTTTTTCGCTCTCGTGATGCTTTCGATGTTTTGTAATGGCGCTCTTCTTTTCCTCGATGGAGAGATAATGAGGTACTGGTCGTTCGATGGATAGGAACGCGAGTAGTTACGACATCTTTTGGCTCGCCGGGGGAGGCTAGGGCGTCTTGATTGGTGATCGAAAAAGGTCGAATGTCGACGTTTCGATGATGATGCCGGTGAACCATCACCATTGAACCCCCTCGGTAGATCGCCAATGCGAGCCTTTGCTCAGGCACCCGTCTACTCCCCAAGCGCTCTGCCACTTACGCCAAAAGCATTGGCGACCTCGGCATTTACCTCCGCACTGATTTCGAATTCGGGTAAGCCGTCGCTAGGGTCAGTTCCAAGGTAAAGGAAGCCATTGGAGGATTGAGCGTCATGGAGCGGCATATCCCAGTTGTGCACCTTCCAAGCTGACCCAATGGTTTTACGTTAGTTAAACACTATGCGAACGGTTTATTACAAACTGTGCGGCAGTCTTACATTGTAGCTCCGGGCTTTTATGGCTTCCGCCTAGATGCGCCAAATGTGGTGCGATGGAGACGTTATGTAGAAGTCTGTCCCGTTCTTCGATGTATGATATGAGGTCGTCTTTAATTTTCTGAAGGTGTGCTCTCGCGTTGTAGAAGAGCATAGGATGCTTGATAATCTTCTCGGCTGTGTAATGTGCTTGTCGAAAGATCTCTCCGAGCTTCAGATCCCCTTGAAGCATTCCATCCACAATCCCTGATCGATACGCCGCTTCGTACTCCGAATGGCGAACTTGAAGTTGGTGATATAGGGCAAGCAGCTGTGTCCTGATGCATTCCTTTCGGCTAACTTGCTCGACTACAGACAGGTTTCTGGTGTGGCGGTGGGCGATCTCGGCACACACAGTCTGCTGATCTCGCAATAGAGAGATGAACTTTTCGATGTCTTCTTTGACGACTGCGCCGCAGCGTAAAGTTGGATGTTGGGGCTGCGATGAGGGCATGACGAAAATGCTAGATTGGAAAAATATAAGACCAGAAGAAATCGGAGCGGTGCCATAAAAAGCATCAAGAAGAGAGGGGGGAAAGAGACCGGAAAGTGGATGTAGAGCAGTTATTCGGTAGTGGGCGACGATAAGAGACCACGGCAGACTATTATGAGACCTTTATCAGATCTGTCTCACGGGTTGTCCCTGGTGACGATGACATGGGGTTGATTGCCAAAGGTAGTAAGGTACCTAGAGGGGGAAAGACCAGGCTGGTTGATGATCCAGGGTGTGAATTTCCTGCTACCTTGGCACTCGATGATACTGGTGCCTAACTTTGTCTTGATATCTCTTCGTTTGCAACAATCAGACCAAAAGATCTCGAGGGTTAGTCCACATGACAGAACGGCGCAAGTTTTCATCTTGAGCCTTTCGTCCCACCCCTTTGCACTGCCTCTTTCTTTCTGCTTGGATCAGAGGAAAAGTCAGAGCCAGTTGCTGATCTGGGTGAATACCAACTTCCCAATCGACCTTAACCAGCAGATCTCGGACAAGCAAAGACTTGCAATTACTGAAAGCTTCCTCTTCCCCCTCAATCAGTAGTCACATCCTCATTCAAAATGCCTAACAGAAACTGATATTTCCACAAGGGCCACGGCACCAACAACCAGGGCAACCACTACTGTCCCCATACAAACGGAGAGAAGCCCAGGGCCAGTTGCTTCATCCCATCACGATAGATCGCAAAGCTGACTAAGGTACCTGCTACCTACTACGTTATGTGATTTAGTGTCATCTTGAGCGGAAGTTGTCTACCTGTAGCAGCAATCAAGTTCGAAAGTTCATTGTGATCCCATTTGCCTGGAGTCAGCCAGGTGGCTGAAAGAAAAGACTACATTCAAACTGACCAAGACAAGGTGATGATACATGTACCTTTCTTACCGAACCACCTGCTAAACTCCGACTCGGTTACTTAGTCCGATTAGCCCGCGTTTTTTTTGTTGACGTTTGTCTTGACCTGGCGTTCATCCCGTCCGATTGCAAACAATAGTGAGCTCAAAATACCTACGGAACTGCAGGGTTGAGGTGCCAGAAGCCACATACATCCTGCTTGGGCACTCTAAACGCCGCAGTTCCGAATATCAATTTCGCGAGACATCGCTGAATACAGTTGGCTGTTCAAGTGACATGTTTCATCCCAATTGATGCTTCATACCGGTACCAGTTGACCCATTTGCCAACCCCCATCTGATATTGTTGAGCTGGTCAAACGGTCGACTGCACGCAAAAAGACTGATGATATTTGGTCATCCCATACCTCCGTTGTAATTGCCAAGGGCATATGGTGACAGCTCTTTCTCTGTTTATTTTATTTGAGAAATTAGCTGTTCTTTCTCTACCTCTCTCTTGTCGTCGAACAACCACCAAATCTTTTGCCTCAAAGTCATTGACACAAACCTCGACCAGTCCGTCAGCTTATCGTTAACAATAACGGCCTTCTCGTCTACAGGCTCCTTCTTCACTACAACAACAGTAAAACCCTCCTTAACATCAACCCCAATCGACTTTACCGACCTCTCCCCCCTTGATAGCATCATCCTCAACCTCTCTACCATTGTCAACGGTGTTACACTACTCCCTAAATTACTCCCCTGGGTGTTCTGCCATCAGAATCTCCTAGCCTCAACCAACTCACCGGATATAGGTACGTAGAAGGCCGTTCAGATGTTATCATGCAAGCTTGTCACTATCAGTACCAGAGCGCTCATGCACTAGGGCGCTGATATTGATAATGAAAACAATCTGAGTCACTAGAGATATCTACATGAAAATGTACACTGGCTAATTGGGACTATAAATAGGGGCTATGGCGCACCAGCTAGAAGCGTACGCGTTCAGCGTTTGGGGATATGCTGTAGCAATCCCGGACAGCATCGGCAACAACATCATCACATTAAGGGCAAGGCATCCGACAACAACACCCTTGGACTCAGCAATCGAAAAAAACGGGATTAGACAGCGTAACAACCTGGAGTTTACTCCAGAGGAGAAGAACACTACCAACGACGACGACGAAAATACCGAGAAATACTTGCTCATAGGGTTGACTCTTCCAAGCCTTGATAAGGCGTACGTGAAAAAACATCCGAAACAAGCGAAGCAAACCCCGGTAGGAACCGAGCTGTACGAAGATGCACTCATTCCGGGAGAGACGCCAACTATGGTAGTCACGCCAATCAACAAACTTGAGCATTCTGAAACAACCAAGCTATACGCTCTAGCCGATCCAAAGGACAACCTCTGTACACCATTCAGCATCAAACAAGAGGTCTGTTTTTATTTGCCTCTTTATAGAGACAACACCACAGCCATACAAGCAAGGAAGACAAACTGGAACAAAAACCTGCGTACGAGGGGAGTAGGACTTGTTGTACAACCCAAAAGTGCAACAAAGAAACTGCTGGACAGCAGTAAGATGAGCTTGGACAGCCGGCAAACCATAGGCGGGCAGCTTTTGGCCATGGTCAGTATGGCAATGACCGATGAAGGGGGAGATTGGGGCATTCGCGCCCTTCAAACGCTATCGGAAATGTATACCCGAGAATCTCCACCAAAAACGGCTCTTAAGTCGTTGGTCGACCTGGATATAAGAGAATGGGATGACGAGATGTCGGTAAAGTTCATTACTGAACTAGGCACGGAACACAGCGAGGACAAGGTAAAAGCCCTCGGCATAAAGCCAGAGGAGGTGTCTCTGTTAAAGAAGACACTACTCAACACCCAGATCCAGATCGACGAGGCCAGGGTTATATCGTTCTCCCAACTTGGCATCAACGCCATCCGACGGGCGCGACGGGACAACCAGTCCCCAGAACTGTCGCTCCGCCAGAGCGTAGAGATCTGGCAGGACCAATTGGATTGGGCCGAACCATCACCTGCCATTTCGGCGGAACAAGACTCCGATCTGGCCCGTATTTTACTGGCCATAGAAGAAGCTCTGCGGAACATTATTGCGAATGCGGAGTCAAAAACCAGAGCGTTGTTAGCGGAGGCAGGAGATGTGCAGCCGAAAACCTTAGACGAGGTGATCGCACGCTTCGCCGAAGATCTGACCAGAGACGGTTTTAAACAAACCGTCTCGGAACTGTATTGGTTGGTTACCATGAAAAACGTGCACTTGGAGGAGGGTACAATCCATTCCATCCGGCAAATCTTATCCATCGTGGATCATGTCCTTCCAAAGTTGAGGGCTACAGCTGGTGAGTTGATAGTCTCTAGCGTTTGAAGTTTCAGTGCGGTTGAAGTCCGAGTCAAATACCTTTACTGACCTAAGTCGCCGACAGGAGATCCACACGCAACCGATAACCATGGGGCCGCCAGCAATGAAGAGAATATTTTTGGGAGCGATGATGATATGGAACTCTGAACGAGGGATGGGTTTGGGATTGTAAGCATCTCCTTGCAATAAAGAGTTCCGGTCCTTGTTGAGCATTTGGACGTTCGGCCGCTGGGTTGGGATCAATGTGGCTACCGGAAAAATCTGCAATGTCACTGTGGTCTTTTCGCATTGAGCCTTGATCAATGGCAGATCTGGGAGAAGGAATATGGTTGCCCTGGAGCTTCCTCGAGAGGCCACAGGACAGCTCTCTTTTTGTGGTGAGAAAGGCGGAGGTGATTGGAGTGGGGAAGAAGGAGGTCCGCTCCGGGATAATTGACGGATGGGGTGGGAATGAGTCTTCGTTAAGGTCGTCACTGCTATCTTGAGAAAGGCGTTGCCGAAAGCTCTCGTGTGGCCGAAGGGGTTGTCCAAGTCCAAGGGGACCAGCAGTTGCGAAGACAGGTTGGGGTGCGATGCCAACGCTGGCCGCATCGAGGTGAATTCTTAAGGCGGGATCTACATTACAGGGTTCTCTCACTTCCCTTATCATTAGCAAACTGCTTTATATCATGGAGGAAGGATAGAAGGAGAATTTAACGCTTGAGACATACACTTCCCAAGTAGACGGTTAGCGGCGGTGGTTAGTCTCTAATAACAAGCGTTCACCAAATTGCCAGCCACCAGGCGCTCGCTTCCGACCCGTGGGTCCCAATGGTGTGACATTTTCGGCGTCAGCCTTGAGCCTTCGGCGGCTCTGAGAGAATGAGACTACTTGATATGAGGAAATCGTCTGTATCAATTCGCTTGATTTGATAGAATTGATAGTCTTCATTTCAATACTCGTGGTTGAACGTCAGTCGGACCAGGCGGAATTGATAGTGTTGACTTGTTGACTTGTTGACTGGTTGACTTATCAGACTTGGTAGACTCGGGTTGAGTCAATTCTGGGAAGTCCGGGAATCGACTGTATCAATTTGCTTGATACAGGGCAATACGTCGAGATGAGTGTAAAGGTTGCCGTTATCTGGTGCGAGTCTCTTAGGCGGGTGTTTTGGTCCTAGTCGAGCTCGATTGGTGCCTCATTGCCAGAGTCGTAGGACATGAACACAATGTAGTCCACGACGGCACCGATCTGCTTGAGAGGGTACTGCTTTAGATACCAGTAGGAGGAGGGAGCGGCGATCGAGATCGACTTGCCAGGCAGCAGGTTCTTCAAAACGACGAGGAAGGCGAGATAGTTGGGGCCATCATCCGGGCTGGCGGCCGGGATGTCAGGAAGATCGGGTGCTCCGGGGTATTCCCAGTCAATGTCAACACCGTCGAGATCGTGCTCCTTGATGAAGTTGGCAATATTGGTGGCCATCGTAAGACGATTAGCGGGGGTGACACCGTTGCGGAAGATGAAGTAGGTGGCAGGCAGCGCGGAAAAGTCCCAACCGCCAAACGACAAGATACGCTTGGCGCCCCTGATGCGCTTGAACTCCTGGAACTGATAAGAGGACAGGACATCGCCGACCTCGACCTGATAGTCAGGGGTCAAAGTACCAAAAGCAAAGTGGATGTGGGTGAACTGGGAAGTGTCGACTTGAGAGGCGTCTTGGAAGAGACACTCTCGGCCCAGATTGTACGCTTCGAAATAAGCAACCTTGATGGCGCCGGACCCATCGCCCTTGACAATGTCGGTGCCGCAGTTGGAGATGCAGCCGTAGGTGCCCGGCTTGGCAGTTCCCGGAGCGCCGGTGTTGGTGTCAACGCAGAAGTCCTTGGTGATACCGCACTGGCCCCAGATGTTGCAGCAGGCGTTGAGAGGGCAAGGGTTCATGTCGGCAATGTTGGAGCCATCAGTCGGCGCCTTAGAGCCCGGCTTTTGCGGACCGCACACAGCGTTGGCGATCGGGGCGGGGAAAGGCGGGTTTCCCTTGCTCAAGCACATGACGGTGTCGGTGAACAGAAGCTCACAGCCGTTCCAGCCCCAGGTGTTGTTGTTGAAGCCTTCAATGTCCTCGTTGGTCAGGCCATACTCGGCACCAAGGTTGGCGCAGTTGTCATCGGCCTTGACCTGGTACGAGAAGCAAGAGCCATCAGAGTTGGGGACGGGACGGAAATCAGGAAGATCTCCGGTGGTGCAGCAGACGTGCTGCTTCGGCTTCAGGTTGGCGCAGAAGTCGGAGTCGGGATGGAGCTTTGTGAAGTCAGCGCCCGAAATACCACACTTTGTGGCCAGCGACGCACAGCTATCACCAGATTCGACCTGCACACTCGTGCACTCGGCACGAGCATGAAGAGCCCTGTGATACCTGAGACCGTGTCCCCTGGCCTGGATGGTGGAGTTGGAGCCGATGGTGGAGTTCGAACCAACAGTGCCATTTGTTGGCAGAAGCGGCGTGGTAAACACAGCTTGGCCGGCGAAGCTCTTGGAGCCAGCAAAGGACAAGCAAGTGGCATTGGCCCAGGTCTTGATAGCGTCTTGGATGGGAGCAAAGGTGGCATTGCTGGTAAGCATAACGCCAAAAGTATGGGTGCTGTCGTAGCCAGGGCCGCAAAGCTGCATAGCCAGGCTAGGTGTCGAGACATTGAGAGTGTCGAGATTGTCCTGCAAGATGCTCAGGGCAGACTCGCTGAGGCCTTGGTTCTGCAGACCTTGGCCGATGTAGAGACCGACAGTGGCTTGACCAGACTGAGCATAGAGGATGAAGGGCCTGTCGGTGGCTCCATGTCCGTTATCGACATACTTGCGGATTTGCTTGATGAGGGAGCGGAGGCCAGAAGCAGCCAAGCCAAATCCCTCCTCTTGCCATCCAACCTCGAATTCAACGTTGACAGGGTCAACGGAAGCAATTCGTGCGGCCGAGTTGTTGGGAGGTAACAGGGAGAAATCAGGACCAAACGAAGTGCAAGCAGCGATACGGGAGTTGGTGTCGGGATTGTCGACTTGGTCATAGAGGTTGAAGTCGTAGAACATGGTCTGGGTGCACTTCTTGATCTGCTTGAAGTTGGGATAGACAGACCAGTTTCCCGAGTTTGGCCCGGAAACGATGCATCGCTCAGGGCAAACCTCGCGATAGGCTGGGCTCGAAGGGAAGCGGAAACCTGGCTGTCTGGCAGCCATGACTCCATCGGCAGAGAGCAGGAGGCCAAGAGCCCCCATGCCCGCCGTGAACCATGATGAAGCCACCATGGTTGCACAATGGAATTGATAGAGACTGTTATGATGTTAGTTTGGACGGTAGCCTTGGGTTTCAGGGGAACACTTACATCTAAATGACAGTTCAGTCCAACACAGGCCTTGATGGCCAGGAGAGTAAATGGAGCTGATCGACCTTGATCAATCCTGACCCAACTGGGACAGCGAAGGAGTGGTCTTTATATCTAGCTTCTCTCTCCATCTTTGCGAGTTATCGCCTCGAGGTCATTGAACATGTTAGTGTAGTTCCATACTTCCCCACTCCCTCTCACTCTCCCAGGCGTCCAAAGTTCCAAGACTCCGAGGCTCCAGGGCTCCATCCACTTGGTTGTAGCATCGGCAAGGGTTAAACACCCCATCGTACGGTCACCCCGAGGCTGACTTGCAAGAGGCGACTGTTGGCGGCGACTGTTTGCCGAAGGATTCGAAGGATATGGCTATTATTCTGCTGATCCGTAGCAAACTATTGCTGCACTAACGCCCAGAAGGATTCCGGAGGGCACCATGAGCGGAAATTGACGGACAATTCTTCACGGAAAGTTCGTAGCTAGAGTCAAAAAGTGTGAAAACTCTGCGCGCCAAGGTTGTTCGTTCTTCGTTGAGGGCATCCGAAGGTGGACGGAACCAGAGGATGTCAACCCTGTAGGGCTGGGTACCTGGAAGTGGCGGAATCACAGAATGCAACGGTGCCGTGAAAGATGTAACCAAGCCATGCGAGGGTCTAGTCCGTTAGGGATCCGCACCTCAATCTCGCGAGAAGTGATCAAAGTGGTCAGGGGAGCAGCACTTCTGCCTGCAGGTGGACATCTGATGATGACATGGATGGACCATCAATCGATCAGTCGAGATTGCTTGAAGTTTGCAATGGCGGGCTGCTGGTGATGACTGTGGGATTGTCTAAGACTGCAACCCAGGTTCGTTTATTGAGTCCCAAAGGAGGCCATTGCCGCGCAAATCCTTCACCTATTACGTCCAAGGGAAAGAGCACGAGACTCTGATGACGGTGTGGGAACAATCAGCCCAGTGTCCCAGCCTGGTGAAAATACAGGGCATCGAATACCACGTTGGCGGAGTGGGGTAAAGATGCCATGGGTGATCTAGGTGATGGGAGAATGTGGCGGTGGTGAAGCAAGAGGGCGAGGAGCTGTCGTTGATGAGTCCGAGATGTGGAGAAATGAAAAGTGGAGGAGACACTGTACCCACCCCACGTGGATCCGGGCTAGCCTTGTGCACGGAGCAGCCTCGCTGGACTTTACCCAATCAGGCCTCTAATCTTCCGTTCGGCCTCTCCACTTCCCCGTCTTGTATCCGTCACGGCCCGCTACGCCTCGCAGCCGCATGTGGAGTTCTGCACATAACGGGAAGGTCGCAGCCTTGCTGTTAGTGCTGACATCGCTTTCCATGGTTCTTCTGCAAGGGCCGTTTCCTCACTCCCGGAAACTCGGCAAGTCAGTCACTTCTTTGGTGTGCCATAGGCGCCTCCTTCGTCATTTCGCACGATCTTTTCCGCGGAGGTATCTAGCCTCGCCGGCTGGTGAACCTCGGTCACAAAGATCACCTTCCGATGACATGTCTGATCAAGAGCAAGATGGATGGATGGATGCAAGCAAGGTAGTTGTACTCTGCCTTGCAGGCTCGCTGCAGCCTAGTTTGGACCCTGAGCCATGTACATGGGACTGTAACAGAGACTGTTGTTGTTGTTATGGCCGCCGATATTTCCCCGAATTTTCCGTTGCTTGGCCCCGTTCGATCTCATTTCCATTGCATAGGGGTCATGAGCCAAGAAAATAGTTTTCCTTAGCTAGTCCGTGGCAGGTAGGTAGCATCGTGAAAATCCTTTGACTCGAAGTCCGAAGGCTTGCTTAAGGGATCTGACTAGGTCACTCCTTGGCTCTTGGGAAACACGAAGAACCCACATGGCAATTTCCGATTTTCTGTTCTTCCACGGCACAGCGGTGAGAGCGGATAAGGGTTTAGTTTGTATTAGGTGAGGCTTAGTTAAGGTTCTCGGCGTAAGCCCTAAATCATAGCGCCATGGGAAATGTTTTTGCGTTGGTTGAGAGTGGCATTGGATTTGTAGGATTATCCAGGGTGGAAAGACGGTGCATTGTGACAATTTGCGAAAATCACGAGGAAAACAAGACTTATGCTGGGAAGAAATAAAATAAAAAAACAGCTCTTTTTGTCATAACGATTACATACATGGCTACATTACATGCATATTGCATAACGCTACATGTTCCTGCATAAAGGGTAAAGTACCTGCATAAGATCCACAATTAATTCATACTACCAATATCCCATCATGTTCAAGCCAAAAATCCAAACATCCCCACTGCGGCTGCTAAGCACGCCACACCAGCAACGGCCAGCCTCTGGGCGGCATTATCCTCAGGACAGTCGGCCGGACGGTTTAAACTGGTCAAGGGATCACACAATTTGGCCCTCAACGAGGCCGTCATGCTGGCGGCAACGGCCGAGTCCACCTTGACCTGGCAAGGGGTGGGAGTCGGTTGAGGGGATCCCACCACTGCGCAGGTATTATCTGGCATTTTCTCTGTGACGGGAACAGACTTGGTCTTGCCGGTAATGTTGATCGCAGCTCCGTTCTCCTTGGAACATGTCTCGTCGTTGGCCGTGGCAGCAACGAGATCTACCGCCTGGCCGCCCTCTTTGATGGTGAATGTGATGCTTCGAACTGTTCTGTTGGAATTCAGGGGAGTGCCAACACTCGAAAAGCCCGACCAGTCCTCGTTGCAGCTAATATAATCAAATTCCCAGTCGAGACGCCAGCTTCCCTCGCTCTTGAGGTCGCTGCGGAAGTTGTAGGCAAAGTAGGGCTCCTGGCTGGACCAGTTTGCCCATTGCAGGTTGTCATGGGAGAAAGAAAAGCCGTTCCCTCCCAAGTCGGACGTGTTCCGTCCCGTGTAGCTGATTGAGGGAACGAGATATTTTGCGAGCTCGCCATTTCGGATGGCAAAGACGAAGGGCATCCATTCGGTGGGCGCATATGTCTCGTTGCGCGGGAAAAGAAGGTCGACCTCGAGGATGCCGGCATCGGCAGCGTTAACAACGGCCCCGAGACTGGCCAAAGACGCCAGGAGGGACCAAGTTGTCCGTGATTGGAAGTGCATGTTTCCCGATAACTGGTGTCGAGCGGTGATGTGGATGATTCTCAGAGGTGGTCGTGGGCAACACTGGAAGCGTGTCAGAAGAGAAGCACGACGATGGATGAGGAAGGGAGGAAACGGTTTGGTGACTGGCAAAGGGTCCAAACAAAGAAAGGGTGCGCTATCATGTTGTCTTGGCAAAGGCGAATCAGGTGAACACTCCGAGACACGCTAGGCTAGACGACCCTGACGATACAAACCAATCCAAGCGTGGCCGTCTTCGCCGTTGGTGACCGCAAGCGCAGAGGGCCGCTTAGCCGGCTTGGCGGGAAGAGGCGAAGAAAGTCGAAAGATGGAATACTGTAGGTAAGGAGTGGCAGCTGCAGCCTTTGGTGCGTGGGACTGAGCACAGGCCATGTTCGTCAAGAGGTGGGTCGGGTGTGAAAAATGAGCGGAGACGATCCACTGTGCCTGCCAAGGCTGTAAGGCTTGGCGTGGAGGATTTGCATCCTAGCCGGGATGCTCCTTGCGTGCTGATTGGTGAGCCGCGTCCGAACGACGTCGGATATCCCTCGGTAATCCGTACATAATCGCCGTCGGTAACTTTACAACTGAACCTCACATTCGAACAAACACATCACCACACCGTTGTCCAAAGATATCCACGCTCCCATCCACTACCGTGATTATCACGTTACATGGTACGCTGCCGAACCATCCCCGGATTCGCACCACCACATTTACGTAACCGGGGTCACGGATCGAAAGATGATGCCAGTATCCATTTCCCATACCACGACACTCATGGGCACACTAAATTCCGGCTGACTATCAGCCTTGCTCTCTTGCCTGCCTGACGGGCTGACTTCCCAAAGAGGCCATCGACTGGCAATACCGGTAGCGACCGAGACCTTTCTCCATAGCAATATGTGGATGCGCGTGGCGAACATCACCGACAATCTCCACGAATTACGGTTCCCACTCAACGTTGCAATGCAGTCAAACTATCGATTGTTGCTCTCGAGGATCTTCCCTCGCCCATTCCGTATGCAGTCAGCTGTGATATCACCGACGGTGGATCACTGTCATCTCTCTGGCAACCTGGTTTTCCCATGGCCGTGAACTTGGGGACTTCGAGAACAACAGGCCATCTCGGCCGATACGTCCCATCTAGGCATCAAGGAAGAGCAGGCTTCCATGAAGATGGTCGGAGTATCGCGTCAAAGTGCTTTCCAAAGGGATGTATAAGATGGTAGTTTGGACTTCATCTTGGTGAGTCTCTCTTTTGCCTCAGGACACCGGCCTTTGACTCTCTTTTCACCAGTCCCAACACCATCAAGATGCAGCTGACACGCCTTCAAGTTCTTGCCGCCGGGCTCGTCCCCGGCATGGTCTCTGCTCGGGCCCTCTCCCCCCGTGCCGTTGACTGTGCCTTTGCCACGACTGCTGATGCCGGCGCGACCTGCGAGAGCTTCGCTGCCAGCTGGGGACAGTCTGTCGACGAGCTCAAGAAGTTGAACCCTGGTATCACCTGCCCCAACCTCGACAGCAGCAAGACCTACTGCGTCATCGGCACCGTCACTGCTGATCCTACCTCGTCTTCGTCCTCGTCCTCGTCCTCGAGCACCAGCACGAGCACGAGCACCACGCTCAAGACGACGACCGCCACGATTAGCACCACCACCACCAAGGTCTCTACCACTTCTTCCTCGACCTCTACATCGTCCTCGACTACCGCCGCCCCTGCCCCTAGCAACTCCCCTGCTATGCCCGGGTTGGCGGCGAACTGCGATGGCTTTTACAAGGTAGCTTCTGGCGACTCGTGCGATACCATTGCCTCCAAGAATGGAATCACCACCACGCAGTTCAAGACCTGGAACACCGAAATCAACGCTGGTATGTCTAGATCTCTCTACAGTGTGTACAATGACATGTTAGAGTCGATTCACTAACAGAAATCTCTTACAGAGTGCAGCAACCTTTGGCTTGACTACTATGTCTGTGTCCACGTGCCCGGCGCGGCTGCCCCGACAACATCCACCAAGGTCACCAGCACCACCGCTGCGCCGGCTGCGACCAACTCTCCCCAGATGCCCGGGTTGGCGGCGAACTGCGATGGCTTCTACAAGGTAGCATCCGGAGATTCTTGCGAGACCATTGCCTCCAAGAACAGCATTACCACAACTCAATTCAAGAGCTGGAACACCGAGATCGACGCTGGTACGTCTCTGCCCTATAATCCAAACCCCTACGGCGCCCATTGCTAAGACCCCCTAACAGCATGCACCAACCTCTGGCTCGACTACTACGTCTGCGTCCATGTCCCCGGTGCTGTGACCCAAAAGCCGACAACTACCACCAAGGCTACCTCCACCAGCACCACCGCTCCCGCCGCGACCAACTCTCCCCAGATGCCCGGCATCGTCGACAACTGCGACGGTTACCACAAGGTTGCCTCCGGCGACCAGTGCGGCACCATCGCTGCCAAGTACGGAATCACCACCGATCAGTTCCTGAGCTATAACAGCTATATCAATGCTCGTACGTTTTACCGCTTTAGCCCCTTACCACTTTTTTCCCTTTTATTCGTCCCAACTAACCCTCCCTATTCGTAACAGAATGCTCCAACCTCTGGGTTGATTACTACGTCTGCGTCCACGCGTCTCCCACCCCCCAGATGCCCGGCATCGTGAGCAACTGCAAGAAGTACTACCAGATCAAGAGCGGTGACAGCTGCTCGAGCATTTCCTCGAGCGCCGGCATCACGTTTGCTCAGTTCAGGCAGTATAATACTCAGGTTAATGCTGATTGCAGTAACTTGTGGTTGGGGTATTATGTTTGCACTGGTGTTTAAGGGACTGGGATAATGGGGATGGGGAGAAGAAGAGGTTAGGAGAAGAGGTTGCGAAAGTGGTGGGGAGGGGTGAGGTAGAAGAGGACTGGGGAGTTAGCCGGTCGTCTTCTACCTTTACTCTAGTTCTTAGTAAATAATTCTAATATTTTTGCATCGCAGTTTGGTGTTTATCTTTTGTTTTAACCTTTTCGTGGACAAGTGTCGAGCGTTTTTTTTGAATGGGCGTTGTTTGAAGGGGCGTGGTTAGGGTTGTTGGCGACACTCGCACGTCAGAATAGTGTCAATCTCACGGAGTTCGCGGGCAACCACTATAGTGAGGGGGGTTTCTTTGGAAGGAAGGTTTTCTCATTGGGTTCACTGGTTTCTGCTTGGAGTGTGTTCTGGAAATACACAGGGATATTTGTCATGGTCGAATCGGTGGAAAAAGACTTGCAGGCAAGTCTATGGAAATAGGGGGTTACACGAGGTCTTTGCTGCTTGGGCTTAGCTGGCAAGAAACCAATTGACGGTCGTTACCTCCATATCTCTTGTTCTCGTGAAATTTGTGGTTTTGCTCCTAAGATCTGGGGCTCGGTCGAAAAGATGAGATAGACACTCCGACTGTACAAGCGCCGGTTGACTTCTAGCTAAAAGCCAAACCACTGGACAGACAGTCATATGTGAGTAGATTCCCTCCGTATCCTTTTCCTGTCCTTTCATATTGTCATCGGCAGTTTTACATCTCCTTGGATGGATTTCGTCAAATGTCTGTGTGTCATAAGGATGACAGTCAAACTGCGCCTGGTTTGCTTCAAGACCTGACACATACCGCGTCAGTCACCTTCGTTATGCCTGATACAAGAGCAAAAGGAACAGCAGTCCGAAGTGACATGAGGATAAAAGGCCATGGGCCAGCTTCCACTTATGACAATGTCTTCCCATATTTTACCCCCAGCTTTACATCTCTACCTTCTTCAAGACGAAGCCAACCACCCTCCAACAGTACCTACCTACCTTCCCTAAAATAGGGCACATCTCAATCATGTCTCAACAGAACCCCTCTACCCCAATCCACCCCCTCTTCATCTTCCTATTTGACACCGAGCACTTCTTGTTGGAAGCACTCAAGAGTGGTGATCTGGAGCCTGCGGTACACGAAAAGCTCAAAAACGCCTATCAAAAGTTCAGAAAATGGAGTATAGAGAACTACAAGTATCTAGTGGACATGGCTGATGATCTAGAGAACAGTGAAGTCCACAAGCCGAAAAATTATAAGGGGTATCAGATGCTTTTCTGGAGGTTTAGGAAGATGTGGCCTAATGTTTGTTTGGGTAAGCCTCTCAATGGTTTTGAGACACGAGAAAAAGAATAAAAGAGAGAAACAGGTAGCTGACACTAAAGGAGTGTAGTTAAACAAGTCATGAAGGATCGAGCAAAAGCTAAGGGAGGTCAAGAAACTCCAACCACGGCTGAGGGGGGTTCTGCCACAACTAATGCCTCCCAGCAAAACCCATCCAAGTCGGAGCATCCTCCTCCCACCAGTGACACCACCAGACTCTTCGCGAGATTCAAAAGCCCAGTCATGCTTCCCTTCGCCAAGTGGTGGGCCGAGGCTCAAGACAAGAAAGAAGGCCCACTGTTGCCCGCATCGAGCTTTGAACAGGCCGTTGAGGGGATTTGCAGCTCCATTTCTCTTATGCTGGATGATTGGGAAACGGATATTGCGCCTGATTTGGTGCCGGAAGTGGTACCGCGGGAATTGGGTGGTGGTGAGGGTCATAGTGGGTAAAAGGACCGTAAATCGTTTCTTGGTTACGGTACCTAGGCAGCTTTGAGATAGGTAGGTAGGTAGAATGAGGGGGCGAGTGGTCGTAAGAATAGACCGAACATTGACAGTCCAATACCGCTCGCTTTGGTTACAAGAAAGACCGTTGCAACACTGTGATATGCCTCGTAATAAGTTGGAAGTATGTCTGGAAGAGTCTATTGAGCATTATTTGAACCTGGAAGTGTTTTGAATATCGGTCCACAGGTATAATAAAGATATATGAATGCGTGTAAGAGCATCCCGAAGATGTAATGTAGTAGACCGTGAGGTGTTCGGTTTATTCTTACGACCGCTCGGCATCCAAGTGCTTGAACAGCAAGCAGAGCCAATCAATGACTTAAATGTGCATGTTGGACATGATCTCACGCCTTGGATATTGTGCCAGATGTGTAAAAACGCTGATCATTACAACTACTTCGCTAGTCCTACTCAGAGCAAAATTAACAGTTACCCAAAATCCGCTGACATTCGCGACCTCGGCCACGATTTCATATCCCAACTTTGATGAGAGCGGAGGTGAAGAGTCATTCTCCCAGATGTGCTCTCGTTACTCGTCCTCCTCAGTTTCCGGAGGGAACTCCGGGGGAGGGCCAGCTTCAAGTTCCACCATCTCAAGGCTACTGTCGCTACTCGAAGAAGAGAGCTCATCCTCAGCGAAGATGATCTCCTTACTCCTTTCCTTTGCCCTTCCAATCACTCTTCTTACCATAAGCGGTTGTAGAAGAAGAAGAAGCCTCAGCCAACGGCTTCTCGTCGTCCTCCTCAGTATCCGACTTCTTGTCTTCCTCCTCATTATCCGACATCTCGTCCTCCTCCTCACTATCCATCGTCTTAAATTTCGGAGACTCCGGAGGCTCACTAACCTCTCCGCGCCTCTTGACTTGCGTGGAACGCTCCACAGATGGTGGGGAACGCTTTTTAGCTTGACCATAAGCATTTGCAGAAGAAGAGGATGCATTTGCAGAAGAAGAAGAGGCCTCCGCCAACGGACTGCCGTCCCCCTCCTCATCATCCGACCACTTATCGTCGTCCTCGTCATCCAGCATCTTGAATTTCGGAGACTCCGGGGGCTCACCAACCTCCCCGCGCCTCTTGACTTCTGTGGGCTGTTGCACAAATGATGGGGAGCGCCTTTTCGCCTTGGGGGTCGGAGAGATGTCGAGGGGTGGGAAGATTTCAGCGGGTTCCGAGAGTCCGGCTGACTTGGAGGGCTCGACGGGCGGTGGGGACTCAGAGGGGCTCAAAATTTCGGGGGGCTTTGGGAATCCGATGTTCCGAGAGACTCCAGCGGGCTTAGAGGATTCAGCGGCCTTTGAGGATTCGGCGGGCGTTGGGCATTCGGCGGGCTGCGTGATACCGGGGGATGGGAAGATCTCAGCGGGTTCTAAGAGTCCGGCCGACCTGGGAGACTCGGCGGGCGTGTTCTGAGAAGCTCCAGCAGGCTGAGGGAATCTGGCAGATTGAAAGGTTCTAGGGAAAGTTGCGAATCCGGCGGGCCTCCAGAATCCCTCCAAGGATTTCAAAGTTTCGGAGAACTTTTCGAATTCAGTGGGCTTTCTCGATTCAGCGGTCTTTGAGGACTCGGCGATCGTTGGGGATTCGGGGGGCGCCAAAGATCCGGTGGGCTTTGGGAACCCGGTGATCTGAGAAGCTCTAGAAGGCGGTAAGATTCCAGCAGACTGAAAAAGTTCAGCGAGACTTGCGAATCTGGCGGACTTCAAGCCTTTCTCGGGGAGCTTTGCGGATTCGGCGGGCTTTCTGGCCTCAGCAGTCTTTGAGGACTCGGCGATCGTTGGGGATTCGGCGGGCAGAGGTTGTCCGGGGGGCTGAAAGAGTCCAGGGATATTTGCAACTCCGGCGGGCTTTCTGGCCTCAGCAGTCTTTGAGGACTCGGCAATCGTTGGGGATTCGGCGGGCAGAGGTTGTCCGGGGCGCTGAAAGAGTCCAGGGATATTTGCAATTCCGGCGTGTTGCTTCCAGAGATCGGGGCGATTATAGAGGGCCTTAGCGACAACGGTCTGGTTCATCTTCTATTTGACCTTTGCGACCTGGCGCCGCTTCAAGATTGTGGCAGGCTGAGACTCATCGAGAGTTTTACGCGGAATCCCCAAGCGCGAAGCGGTCCTGAGATCTATTGGCCTTTTGAACGGTATTTCCCCAGGCTCACGCTTCGTCGTTCTTTCATTGACCAAGTCTAGGAATTCCTTCTCGCTCAGGGGCTCGGGAGGTGGTGGTGCTGGGAGATGTTCAGGGCTTATGAATTCCGATACACCATCTATAGTCATAAAAAGCTGTTCTGCTGCATATTGATATCGAGGGGCGGCTTTCTTCTTCCCCTTTCGAGAGTGTGTATTCCAGTTGAATTCTAACAGCTTCTTGACTTTTGGGTGTACGTAGTATTCTTCGCTCAAATCTTGGAATTCTTGCTCGCTGAGGTGTTCCAGTGATTTTGCTGCTGCGTAGAATTTCGGGTCTAAAACTTCCGATGGGTCATCTACCTCTGGGTCGGCTTCGGTGGACTCGTCGGAAGACTCGTCGGAGAACTCATCGGAGGACTCATCGAACTCATCGGTGAATTCGTCAATGGACTCGCCGGCGGGCTTGTCGGTAGAGTCTTCGATGGGCTTGTCAGGAGACTCATCGGTGGGCTTGTCGGTAGAGTCTTCGGCGGGCTTGTCAGGAGACTCATCTGTGGGCTTGTCGGTGGACTCTTCGGCGGGCTTGTCAGTAGATTCATCGGCGGGCTTGTCGGTAGAGTCTTCGGTGTCGCAGGCATCCGTGAGTTCCCGCAAAACCCACCAGTCATCGTATTTCGGTTTCTTGGGTAGCGGTTCAGTAGTGGCAGGGGCGAGCGGTCCGACAGCTCCTCCAAAGTCCCAATATATAATATCGTGGAGCAGCCCGTATAGCCTTCTCAAGCAGTCTTCCAGTGCCCACTCCGATTCAGGCGGTTCTGAAGTCTGTTGAACACCGGAATGTTAGGTACACTACTTGGTTTCGCTGCAGAGGTAACATCGAAGTTCATCACGTACCGTCCCTCTCACGTCGAGCAGCCTGTGCGCTAGCGAAACGTCAGTGTCTGGCTGCTAGAAATCAAGGCCCGTAGGCATGTTGTGGTGTCAGAAAGTTCCTCACCTGCGTTCATCTCGCCCAGAGCCAGTCCCAGAAGTGTCCCGACATCCCTTTCTAGATTCGGATGCTCCCAGTCCACGGCCCAATCTTCATCGTCGTCTTCTGGATCAAGCTCTTGTCGGTGATAGGCCTTGACCCACCTGCCAAAAAGATCGGCGGCTTGTTCGATAGCAATGAACTCAAGGCGGCGATCCCTCATTATCTCAACCAGTGTTTGCACCCTATGAGCGGCGCGACTAACCCTTTCGGGCGAAGCGAATAAAGGGTCGGACATCTTGAAAGTGATACAAGTTTGTCGTATGCAAAACGGAACAAGATAATAAGGTGTGTTGGGTACGGAAGAATACTCGTCTAGAGTCTGGAGATGGCGATGAGAAGAAAGAAAGAAAGCAAAACAAAACAAAAACGGAAACGGGGACTGGGACTGGGACTGGTGGACTCCGGACTGTGCAGTTGTAATTCCGTTCGCTTGCCTATTTTTGATCTGATCCATTATGGAGCGGGCTTGCCTGTTTCGGGGGGTACTCGGCAGCCATGGGGTGGTCGAAACTGCACACGTTTTCCCCTCAACCTACTCCTTCCTCGCAAACGGGTCCTTGATCAAGGGAGCACCTTCACTTCAGTTTGGAAGAGACAATTCACAACACACCAAATCAATGAACGCAAATGAGTTCCTCAGCCAGCATGCTTCTGACAATATGGCACAAGCAAGGATGTTTGACCCTTCTTTCACCCTCAAGAAAAAAACCCACCTGCTTCTTTCCCCAGTCCCGACCTATGATTGAAGACCATCATCGTGTCCTTCCAGACCTGGATGAGCTGGCCCCATCCTATACCGCGGACTCCACTCACGAATAATTTCAAGCTTTTTGGGACAGAAGTGGAAAGCACCAGGGTCATCATCTTGAGTCCGGTTACCTGCGCCTGTGCCAGCTCCCTCCTGGGCCTCCCGAATGTCCCGGTCGCAGATCTCGTCAATCTCGCGGGCAGTGTACCACCGGCGGGACTTCACGTCGAACAGCCGAATGTCTTCACGGGAGCGCAAATTCGCATTGAGATGGGTCGCCACAAACCATGAACTCAGGGTAAACGCGCCCCATATGCAGCAGATATGGGCTTCCTCGAGGTTGCAAAATGGTTGGAAGATTCCAGGAAGTTGCCAGTCATCGAAGGAGACGGCTGCATACCTAAACGTCGTAACCCGTTCGGCAACTGGTAGGAAGTCCTTGATGTTGCGAATGTCAAGGTCAAGCATGTCGATATCGAGGTTCAGCCAGACGTAACGCTTCTCGACACCTTCTGGGGCGATTTCAAGCTCGGAAAAGCACTTTTGGTATAATCCGAGGAAGCGAGCTTCGCGGCATGTGTGCAGCGTTGCTGGCACCGGTGTATTTGAAACAATTCGCTTCAAGTCGTCTCGTTCAGATCCGTCGGGCAATCTCTTGAAATATTCATGAGTATGAACCTCGACAACGCGAGGCTCGACGGTCATCTTCCAGATTCGAGCGCGGAGTTCCCAAGGGAGGAAAGGGAAGAGGTGGAAAGTGGTGACCATGACCGATACCTGGTAAACAGCCTCGTTAGTTCTCGTGACAAAACATGAACGTGGAGGGACGAATGCGAGGAACAGTGTTTGACTTTGACGTTGCCGTCTTGCCGACACCTACCTGAATGGCCTGCAAGCCAAATCGCTCCGGGACCACCGACAATAGTATCCTGGTCATTCTCTGCGTTGGCCGTCACAACTTTCAGCACGCGTACGCCCCTCAAGTAGATTGCTTAGATGATATGCG
Source organism: Neurospora sp. CHS-2018c (assembly GCA_009806235.1). Classification (NCBI taxonomy): domain Eukaryota; kingdom Fungi; phylum Ascomycota; class Sordariomycetes; order Sordariales; family Sordariaceae; genus Neurospora; species Neurospora sp. CHS-2018c. The sequence continues at coordinate 223,670 of RAPC01000049.1, read as the reverse complement.
CTCCGCGGTGGTTCTGAAGATGCCGATGTTGAAGGGAAGGGCCGGGAAGAACCAAACTACCTCTAGGCAGAATGGTAAAAGGCGGGGTGACGAAGTTGAGCTGGAGGTTGGAGCTACACTGCACGTGGTCTGGTGAGCGGGTGCCTGCAGGATGTCTTGAGAGCCTTGTCCGAAGCAAACAGGCGAGCAGTCGCCTGGCCATGAACGCTGACACGATGGATATCTCGCCCTGGAGATTTTGATACCGAGATGGAGCTTTTGGGACAGTTTTCCGACAGACAGCAGACCGACTGCCGCCATCATAACGGCGAGGCAGGTCAGTTGTCAGCGTGGCATTGGTGTTGGCGGGATGACAGTCCATTTTGAAGGTCTAGAATATGCATCGTTTTAAAGGCTGCAATGCCCAAACTCTTGGGGTTTTTACAGGCTTCGTAGTTTTTTCCTTTGCAGACGTGTGTTGTCGGTATTCGAGAAGCCATCACGGCGATGCAAAGCGGGTGGAGCTTACTCGACCTTTGAGCGGAGAGTGACTTTTGACTCATAATGGGTACTGCGGAGCCATTTCTCCATCAAAATCGGACCATATCAGTTCAATCGGGTATGGTGTAGCGGTAACATCGTTGACTCTCACTTCTCAGGAGTGACTGCTCTCTCAACAGCCCCGGGTTCGACTCCCGGTATCCGAGTCTCAATATCTTTTTTTTTTTTTTGCAACTTTTTTCTCGCATCCCATTTCGATAACCCCAAGGGCACAAGACAGGCTCACCCACTTGATCGCTAGTATCTCGAAATAGCCCTGGACAACAGGGGCAGCAGTGCGAGCCTGGCTAACAAACAATCTAAACGGCATCACCCGTGAGGCTGAGAGACACCGCATAGTTTGTGTAGCAGGAGGTTTTCCTCCGTGTAACCCGGCTGCAGGGAGAGCGGCGTGGGCGGCTCACGAGGCTTATTGCCCAGTGCTTTCGCAGTTGATCGGAATTCGCCGCGGGCCATGGTGAGATCGGGACCGAAACCTGGAAAAGTAAAGAGGTTTGTTTCAAGTTGAGTGAAGGCAAAGAGGCCCAGACCGAGAGCGGCGTCGTGGTGGCATCCAACCACGAGTGTCATAACCGCGAGAAGGTGATGGAGTCGCGCGATAGGCTGGGGATGTCGTCAGACCGTGGCCGCGAGAATGGACTAGAGAGACATTTGACGGGCGGGTATTGGGGGAGGCATGGTTGGCGAAGACCTATCGGTGAGCTGGATGATGTTGAGGTCCATGGTGATCTCCTGAGGTTCTTTCAGCACTTCCACTCACGAGCCATGTCCAGAGTGAGGAGGAGCCAGGAGAATGACGTCGGACTTGTGCCTAACGCGAGCGGGAAGTCGGATGTCGGACCGTCAGCCGACTCCTAGTCTCCAGCCGTTGCGGCTGATGTTTGATGAGCAGGGTATTGGGGATGTTGTTATTCATTTCGGCTGCTGGCTCTCGTGAGTGGTTGAGGTGAGGAAGAGACGCGAAGCAGCTTGTTGGTTTGACATTGACATGGCCTCGTTGGTTTTGTGGAAATTGTGCAAGTGGAGACCGACTTCGTTGTGCAGGTCCGTTCCCCACAAATATCGACGACCCGCCAGTGGGGGCACTCTGTTGAGGCTATTCCGTACAAGGTCTAGCTGCCGTCTTGTTTTCTTCAGGGGTTGGGATCCTGGTTGTTGATCAGTTGGCAGTTGGGTCGGGGACGCCGTCACTGTCCTGTTTCCTTCCGTCTTCTTCATTGGGGCGCTACTTGCCTCTCACATCTCCGCCCTTGTTGAGAAAACAGCAACATTCCAGCATTCTCAGTTATCGAAATCCTCCCACGAGCGGCGAGGCAAACACTCAAAGCAACCGACATGTCCAGCATCACCTCCATCGTCGTCTTGGGTTCCCGTATCCGATGGAGGGTAACTGCAGGTAGGGGAACTGATGATTGCTGGCGCAGATGCGCAGTATCAGGACCCTCGCCGCCTGCGCGCATGTCGACATTCCAGTGCTCGATGCGCTGCAATGCATCTGGTGTGCAGACCGTCCATCTGTGTGCGACATCCGGCATCGAGTACCGTCCGTCTGTCCAACGTCACATATCCCAACGGGCTTCCGATTCCAGAGGTTCCAGAATGCTCAGAGATGATTCAGTTGGTTCCCATGAAGGTTAGCCTGAAGCTCAAGATGGCATGGCGCCCAGCCCCAAGTCCCAAGCCCCAACACACTGTCACTTTTCATCTCTTTTTGCAACCTGACAACCTGGCCCCGAAACCTTATTTGGACCGCAGCCAACGGGCGGGACGACATTGGCGACAGTGGCAGCTGAGCAACACCGCAGACGGAGTCGAAACAACCGTCAGCACTAGAGAAACTCCGGATGCCCACCCTATGACCCGCCCTTGTCAAAAAACTTGCTTCTCTCCCACACTGTTTGTCCGTCTGTCTTGGGGGCTTCTCCAAGAGCGAGCCCTTCACCATCCGAAATCCGAGGTCCTTCGGCATTCTTACTGCTCACTGCCTCAAACCCAGTGCGACGCAAAGGATCCCCACGATATAACTTCTCTCTTCGTTCCCTCCTGCTGTGTCTCCAATGGCGTTGTGGGGAGCATCAGCAATTCCCTGGCTCCCGGCTTGTCGGGACCGATCCAAGGTTGGTCGCTCAACGCCGGGGAAATGCGAGTTGAGGATCCGTCTTACCTCAACCACCTTCGGTAAAGATAGACATACCTCGAGCATGATTAGCTGGGCCATCCATGCTATATGTTCCAGGTTATAGGGTGTGGGGACCGTGGACCGTGGACCGTTAGTGCTCTGCACTTTGAAGGTAAAAGCACAAAGATCACTTCGCTCTCTTCTCATTGATATCGACTGTGGGTAGGTATCCAGATCTCAAATGGCTCTCATTGCCTCAAATTCGCAAAACCCAGCAAAAGAAAGAATGTGTCTGCTGTGCCTGACCCCTATCTCACCACCAAACCCACAACAGCCAAGCCCCAAACATCTACATGTCGATACTTATACCACACCAACTATACCAAGTACATCCATATACCTCACCCACTCACAAAGCTACATACAATCTCGCGTTAACGTTTCCCTGCAGCAAGCAGCGCAGACGTTGCTGCAGCGTAGTATCCGCCCACCCACCCATTCCATCACAACACCCAACCCTTCCCTCCTTTACATTCTGTGAGAAATTGCTTGGCGCGCAGATTTGCCAGATTGACACTCTGCCTTACATGCACACCGGTCTTGCGCCCAGTTTCGCCGGGGCTCCAACTGCCTTCCTATTCCGAACTGCCTTTCCCACTCTTTACCATGTTACTTACGGTACGGCTCATGCATGTCATGTATGCGTACATGCTTACAGCATGGTACATATAACCAACCCGTTATTGACGGCAGCTAGTGTAGTGACTGTGAAATATACCGACTGGACCATCCAAGGGACCAGGCTCCGCAGGTTGGTATTGGCGCGAGACTGTTAGGTGCAGTGCAGGCAACGAAGTTGATATCATATTACGGTTTCGCGCGACTGGACATGCCCCGCTTGCCGTCTCCCCGAGCCGGCGGGTGGCTTACACATCTACACCGAGAACTGAGGGGTCCAGGCAGGGTCGGCCCGGTATCATGAGACAATGAGGTAATGTCAGGAGGGATGAGCAAGTGCAATCACAAAGCGGAGACGGCAATAGAAGAACGTGAAAGAGGGAAGAAAGAAGCCAGAGGATGTCAAAGAGGAGCAAAAAAAAAAAAGAAAACGGAAAATTCTGACTACAGGTACCGATGCGGCATATCAGGGTTTTGGAAGCCCCTAATCCCTATCAACGCCACAAAACTCCCAGATATCAGGCCCTTCCACATCCCCAGACGGTAATTCCCCGTTATCAGCCCATATCCAAGCCATCGGGCTCCAAGTGTCGTGTAGCCCTTGACCCAGCTTCCCGCCCTTACACAACTTGGAATCCCACCGGTCGGCTATCTGTGTCATACCCCCTTTTTTTGCCTCCCAGCCCAGTTCCTTTTGTGTTTCTCACGTATGGCAAGATTGATCATACCACTCTATAAGCCCAAGGAGAAGAAGCAATGGGCAAGGCCGGGGGACAAACGGACGGCACGGCTTGTTCCGCAATTCCGCCGGATCCTTCCCCAACGAAGAGAGAGAAGAAAGAGGGTGTGAGATGTCAGCTCGGCTTGTCTCTCAAGTTTTCGCCCCCCCTATAACACTTAGAGCAAGGGCTGCGTGCACTTCGTTCAGACCTGAGCCTAACTTCTCGACCAGACGAGAGGACTCTAATCGAGTGCATGCTGGTTGGTCCGTTGCCGAAAAGACAAGCGAGAAGGCAGAGCGCTGTGGTAGACTGACTGGAGAGGGAAAGAGGGAAGGAGAGCGAATGAACAGGGCATGGAGAGGGGTGGAGAGAGCAGTCACCCAGTTACCTCTACCCATCCATCCGAGTCCAGGAAGGAGGGTAGGAGGGTAGGAGGGTAGGAGCCGAGAGCAAGATGGAGATGGAGTACTGCCGGGGAGAGCAGTCACTCAGTCAGATTGCCACCAGCTTGTCAGAGTGCCAGGCCGGAACGGCTCGCGTGTGAGTAGCATGTGAATGAGTACCTCTAAGCTCTGTGTGTGTCACTCAATCAGATCATGTTTCATTGTAACATCTTTGTTACCGTTGATCCTTGATAACTCACTACCTGTAGTGAAAGTGACTATTCCAGGTGGTGAGGTGAGTAAAGGTAAACTGATGATAATTGAGGTCCTACTTCTGGCGAATGTCCTACTTCTTTCTTTCTTCACCTAGAAAATTTAGGGAGGTGAATCAGTTAACAGCAGTCATAATCTTGTTGGCCGCGATGGTTAACTCAATGTTTCAACCCCCAGCTCCCAGCGGCGGGAGCGGCGCTTCCCTCATATTTCTTACCCTTGTCGATGTGAGACTTTGTGCTACCACATCCGCAAAGTCTACTCCGACGCCAGACGGCATCTGTAGTGTAGGTGGACTGGTGGGCGGATTGCTGGGTAGGAAGGTGTCACAGACTGGACGGCCGGCTCTGTAGATCAACCCCGCTAGGCCGCCACAGCCTAGGTGACAGCCTACGTGAAGTTTTGAGTTTCCAGGGTTTTGGACGTTGTTGGTTGTGTTACGTTGGCATGCCGTTACGTGAGCTGAGTGACGAGTCGAGGTTGCCGAAATCCAGATGGCTAGATGGCTGAGAAAAAGCACAGTGTCGTGTTTACAAGTGGGCAGTGAGCACCTGCCACCGAGCACCTGGAAGTGATTCAGCCTGGTGAGTGTTCGAAAATCTGGACAACTCGGCAAGCGGGCACTGAAGCAGCCTAAGGCCTAACGCTGCCGCATCATTTGGACTGAGTGTACTGTACTAGTACCTGAATGAATGTGCAAGACGTCTTGGGCTTGGCCGTCCTCTCTTGAGTTGTTGTTCCGGCTTCAGTTGCCACAGCACGGCAAGTTCAGAGAGCTGAGCGAGTAAGGCAGTTGACCTGCTAACTGAGCGGGCGGGACTAAAACACAAGGTACCATCACCAAAAATCTGTTAAGAGGGGTAGTAGAGCGATCGATTTTACCATAGTTAAGATTTGGCTCACTAACAGAGGTACATGGTGATGATACCTTGTGGCATCATGATGGATGGGGAAGGAGTGTTGGACGTTTTGTTGAGTGAGCCTGACGTAAGAGGGCCGGCTGGTAGCTGTTTACATCACGATCATTGCTCCTTCTTTGGTTGCGAAGTCGTGACTGCCCTTGCTTTGCAGTGTAGTAGTGTAGGTCGGTGCCCTAGGGGCCTCGCAGGAGAGCCCAGTTTCTTTGGCTGCGCGAGGGGCGGACAGATCGTACTTACCTGCTGCATGCGATTGTCGTGATGTACGAGTGACTCCCTTGGTTCATTTGTTGATTGGTCGGTAGTGGTCAAAAACTGGAAGGCTCATCCTCGACACTCGACCTTTTGCTGGGGTCTTCCTGTCACGGTCACGGTCGCACAAGAATTCGGCAAGGAGAGCCTAGAGTAGAGTGTACTAGCATAACCAGGTATGCACCGCAAAGTCAGAGTGATGATCAGCGCAGCATTTTGTGAAAGGTGATCACGTAGTGACTGCCAACAATGCCAGATGTAGTCTGTTAGAAAGCGTGGAGGTTTTGGCTCGGCCCTACCCGACCGAGATGGAGCAGACCGCGCTGCAACTAATGGCAAAGCCTCAACTCAGCTTCCTCTTTCTCGCCTTTAAGAGCTTCTTGTTTCATCATGAACTCAAAACAACCGATGAATGCAAAACTAAGGCAACGCGCAATCTCAGAAAACTGGTTTAAAATAGTAATAACGAAAGAAACTGAAGGTAACGCGAAAAATAATACTTTTAGTATAGCGAATGAAGAGGGAAAAAGCCATCGACGGAATCGAGTGTCCGAAAAGCCGGTGTTCTCCTTGCCAGAAATAACCACCTTGAGGACACCTCTAGACGCAGGGAGGGGCGTATGCGCTCAGCCTTGTTTTCCATCGCGGCGAGAGGTATACGCAATGCCAGAAGGCACAGCGATACCAACAGGCCGGTCGGGACCGTGCCTTGCGGACAAATCAGGGACAGAAAAAAGCGAGTGACCGACACAAGGTATATCAACCCGCCCTCACAGCCTCGATGTGCCGCAAACATACACCCGACCGCCACCAGCCCCGTTTCCGTTCCTGCGACCCGTCTGAGTCGAGCAAGAGATAGCCAGAGATGATGCTTGGAGCAAAACAAGCTCCAAAAGTGCCCCTATCGAGCTCTGGAGGACTCTGCCTTGCCTTTCTTCCCGCCCGGGGACCAACACCGACAGCCGCGTTCCCATCTCAGCCCCTTGGACCCCAAATCTTCCGCAATCTGTCCGTCTCCCGTCTCCATCATCTCCACCCTTTCCTCTGCACTCATCTCTGAAAAACGTAGCGAACGTGTAAAGTGCCCGAAGTTCCTCGTCAATGTGTACTGACATGGAAAACATCGTGACTTGTTGTTTGGCGAACAAAAAGAAGTAGTAATAAGCCAAGTAACGGAAGACTAAATAAATAAAGAGAGCAAAAACCCGGGTATCCTTTGCAAATGCCGCGCGATATTTCATGCCATGAACCGGTACCCTTATCCTTGCCTTTGCCTTGTTTCCCATTTTCCGTCTTTAGACCCATTTTGATATCCCTACAAGGAAGAGAAGATAAACACAGTAAGAAACGAAATGAGAAAGACATGGCCGAGAAGGATGTTTTGGAAATGTTCGCTCCATAGATTTGGCGACGGAGAAGGATGGTGAAAAAGAGAAACCGCAAACATCAACAGGGGAAGAATGATATGTGTTCCTTCGCCGATTGTCCTGTATCCCCGATCCCTTAAGTTGCTGCCTTATCCTATCCTTAACCCAAGCCCCTGCCCGATGTGTGTTGCCAAATCCGCGATGAAATCAGCGCAATGAAAGCAATGAAAGGTCCATCATCATTAGTATCGTAGCCATCCACGTGTGCGCATACGTTCGTCCTCCCATAACTCTCCTTTCAGCAAGTGACTGACATCGTCTTGCTTGGTAAACATCAACCAGCTCGAGACAATGCAAATGCTTTTCTCTATTCATGGTCTTCGTTTGACGTTTCTTCTTGACGACATCACATTGTTGGACCATGATACAATGGTTCCGGATCGCATGCCCACGAACCAGTCCTCCTTTCCGGGAGTCTATGTCATGTTCATTGTCGAAGATGGCGGAATGCTGGTGGGGTAGTACCCACTAGAGCTGCTTTTGCCCTCAAATCTTCCGCAGCGTTGCTGCGAGTAGTATGAGGTGACTGGTGGATAAAACATACTGGGAAGGCCATTCTCCCCCTCGGGCTTGACTTTTGTCGGATCATAGCCACTGGACATTGAGGGAACAGTGTTGCTCTCTGCCTCTGTGCGACTGTGGGAGAACAGTTCAACCTGTTGATGTCTTGGGTCCGCATGCTCACTCTCGTAGATCGTTGCGGGGAAGTATTGGTATCCCTTGTGTTCCGTCATCGACTTGGCTTCGTCATGGGACATCATGGGTTCCATGGTAAGTTCATGGTGATGCCGTGCTCCATAGCCTCCTCTCGGGTCACCAAATTGCGTGAAGCCGCCAGGGAGCATCGAGCCACCAGGGTGGTAATCGCCGCCAGGCCCGAGGACTGAAGAATAACCGCCGCCAATGCTACCGGCGCCGGAACCCCCTGGCCCGCTGCTAGTGCTTCCTCTCCTCTCATTCTGATAGTGACCTGGAGACCGGCCGCGGACAATCATTTTAGCTGACTTTCTGTAGGCTACCTTGATGTAATTGTCTGCCCCTCCCTGGCTTCCAACATCAGCCCATAGCTCGACGATGAGGTGGTAGTATTGTTGAGCAGCCCTCCTCTTGCCGTTGTTCGCCGTGGCCTGCTTGAACTGTATACGCTCGAAGGTGTGCTCAGTTGGGAGAGGGCTTTGTTGTTGCCCGTATGGCTGGTGGTCGTATGCTCTGGATGAAGAGAGACTTCCGTCGGGGTTGCTGTACAATCCGCTCAGAGGGTGGTGGGTTTGTTGAGCCGGCTTTGGTAGCAACCGGACCTTCTCGGGCTTGGCAACCGGCCCCTTGTCTCGCTTTGGCGTATGCTGAACCAGCTCGATTGTTTGGTTGTCGCTGTCGGCTACAGCTGCAGAGATAGACATGGCAAAGCCATAGACTGTATAAGGCTGTGGCGATCCAGTCTGAACAAATTGGATCTCCGTGCTGGGAAGGTTGGGGGTCAAAGAGAAGGAGCAAACACAGGAAAAGTAGTTGCGCCTGTAGCAGGTCCACTGCTCCTCGGCAAGGAAAAATCCCTTGTCGATGATGCCGGTAATATCCACCTTGATGGGTGTTGCTTGAGGGCCGCCATATGAAAGGACACCGCACTCGACGATGCTGGTAAGGGGGGGTATGTTGGGTTGGGTCTTTGACCCGTATGTGCCGTCCATCCTGTGTGTGTTGTAGGTTGCCGGACTAGGAGTGGGCGATAGTGGATGCCGTCTCGAGGTTATGCCGCCGAAGGATGGGGAGCGTGGAATATGATGGTCTTGCCTTCTGAAGGTTGGTGTCGTGGTTGCGTAGCTGTCTCGAATGCTGAGCTGGGAGCCTGGGTGCGGCAATGTGTTGGATCGAGGGGCATGTGCCATGCCCGAGGCAGAGGTGCTACTAGTCGGCGTGTAAGCCTCGGGAAAGGGGTGGTGTTCCATGGCACGATAGACGGAGGTGGTGCTTAGGGGAAAATGTTTGGTATGGAGGCTCAAAGAGGAGGTGAGATGTGACACATACTTGGAGCCCAGTCGAGGCCTGACGTCCAGGCTGGTGGAATAAACAGTGGGAGCGGTAGGGAAATAGCCGTGGGCACCTCCCTCAGTGTAGCCGGTTGGTTGAGGGATCGATAGGGGGTTCAGGCTTATGAAGGAAGGCTGAGGCGGCGCCTCGATCGTCGACAGCGACGCGGTATTGTCTGTATAGCTGCTTGAGTGAGAAGAGCGGATGGGTTAGCAACAGGTACCTTGACTGTAGAGCGTCTTGCTTTGGCTAGATTGCCGAGAAGCCAACCACCCCAGACTTGAGGTGTCTGCCTGTCGTGCACCTCGACGGTACAAAGCTCCTGCTTCCTGACCAGGTGCTTCACACCCTGCTTTGCTTGCTCGGACTGGCTAGGTGACTGGCTGGAATTCAGTCTTCGCGCACCAGGCCTATCTGGCTGCCAATGCTCGCAGCTTCTCGCAACCTGAACGCTGTGTACTTTGATGCAGCGTTCAGGTTTCCCATGCGAGACACAAGTGCGCCTGTAGGACGGGGCTACGGTAGCTCCCACAACTCTCTGGTTGTACTGCCAACACTTGGCGTTGCACGGCTAGCGATGCCGACAGGATCGGAAGCGCGAACACAGCGCCTTGCGGCAGGGCAACTTGCGCAAGTGGATGTAGATCGAATGAGAGCGACAACAATGGCGAGAGCAGCAATCTGGGTACTCTAACTTGCTGATAGGCTGTAAACTGCGATGAGGCAGATCTAGCGCCGAAAGCAAGTACCCATGTTTTTCTCTGTTTTGATCCTATGCCTCCTCTTTCCTGCCCCTAACGACAACGGTTCTTATCGATGGTGTAGTCGTTGACGAGTGATGGATGGCAAGAGTGGCGGGAAGGTAGAGGTATTGCTCTTTTTTCTCAGTGCTGCCGCAAGCTACCTCGCCAGTGGTGAACGGGAAGAAGCCGAAGGAGGCGGAGGAGATGGAGGAAGATGAGTGAAAATTGGAAACCGGGTAACGGTAGCAGCCGGCGGTCTTGATGTGAGGTGAGGTAGGGTAACTCAAAACCGGTAGCTCGTGTAATATGAGATAGCCGTGATGGTAACGGCGTTCGTGACGGGGAGATCGGGGCAGGCGGAGAGAAAAGACTAAGAAATGGGAAAGTGTGTGCGGAGAGCGGACCGCGATATGGCTTTTAACGCTGACACCATTCCTTCGCTCCACTCGCACACTTGGGTTGCGGGAGCTTCGAATTTGCGGTGCCTTTTAGTGTGAATGGCAAGGGTAGGAGGCGGGCAAGGGTAGCTAACTGCCCACTGGTGCTGAAGAATGATGGAATAAGGAAAGAGGCCGGGTAGAATGCAGGACAACTACACACCATGCCCGGTATGTTTAACCAGTCCGCTGTCCTTGTACAGTTCGTGAAAATGATACTTCGGTGAGGTAAAGGTAAGGTACGGAGACAAACCAAAGTTACCTTGACAGACCACCCACTGTCATACTACCACCGTATGATGCAGAAGACGGACAGTGCCAGTGTGAATAATGACACTGAGATGCGATTTAATCCTCCACTCACGAGTGTGCAGAAGGGAAGGGAAGCAGAGAACGATAGTACACAGCCAATAAATCGAAACGTAAGAAAGCTTGTAGTGTAGTTACTTACCGCATGTCGGCTGTGGTTGGGGGGATGTCGAGACCGTAGTCAAGCTCGGCAGACGGCCCAAAGTCCTGCTAAAAATACAGCGTCAGTCAGATTTCTTTGCGGACTGCCACTTTTAGTTTCATCTGTTTCCCTTGGCATGTCATATGCTTCCATTCCTCTCTTGTCCCATGTCTTCCGTCTGATAGCAAGCAGCAGCGAGGTGAGGCAAGCAAGCAAGGCGTGATTTTAATGAAAAGTCAAAGACAAATTAGTTGTCTGCCGTTTTCAGGCAGGGGAGGGTGTTCACTGAGCGGTCCTGATCGGTCCTGCGGGGTGCAACATGACAAGACGGCTGTGGCACGGCTAGAAGAAGCTCACGGTGATGTAGCCATCAGCTATGTAAGCGGATATGGATGCGGTGCCAGACGACTGGAGGGGCATTGAGCCAAGTGATGATGCCGTTCCTGGACCATAACCATTACCGGGCTATAGGAGCCATCGGGATTGATTGGAGAGCCTAAAAGAAGCCGCAAGAGTAAGTGTTAGCGAATGATCACCACAGTCCCCATGCTTTAATGCTACCTAAACGAGTCGCATCGGTGATAGGTATCGTTCACGAAACAAGGGGGCTGGAGGGAGATAGCATAACGGGAGCGAGACGTGCCAATGGAAGGGAAAATGGAAAAAATTCGAGGCATTTCGAAGACGGGATAGAGTAGGGAAGCAAATCGTCTGGTCCAAAGTGGGAGGCAACATGATGTTTGCTCGCTGAGCTGCACTGTTGTTGCCATGCCTCGTCCAGTCTCATTCCGTCTTGTCCTGTCCTGACATGCTAGGGTGTATGCAAGCAGAGCTTAGGTACATGGTACCAGACAGTGCCCCCAGTCGCGCAACGGCAACAGGGGAGTCAGACACAAGAGGCAGGCTGACAGGCAGAGAGGATGGTTGATCGGACTGCAAGTACACACATAGTGGTACAAGCAAGTACCGCCTGCCATGCAGAGGTACATCGAGTCCTAAACAGTGAGCTTGCAGTTGGCCGTCTTTGGCCCGGCCAGACCAGTCGGAACAAGAGCAACACGGGATTCGCTTCGTAGGGTTGCCCCTCAAACGATCGGGATGGAACCCTGCCGTCGTACAAAACGCGTCCAGAGCTGCATCAACTTGTTCCTTTCAACTGATGCTCTGATGGCGTATCCAGTACAGATCTTCCTACCTTTGCCTGAGAGCGCTTGCCCAAGACAAAAACTGGAGACGTCTAGAGCTTAGGAAAACTCATAGACTGTGAGCCAGGGCATCCGCCAGCCAGCGAGAGGCCGCAAGACCGACCTGGTGGGCCAGACTAATACGAGCTAGAAGAGCGGAATGGAACGCACTGGCGGCCGAATATGGAGTCGATGTGCAAGCCTTGTCAAAAAAAGGATCAAGACAAAGCCGGGAAAGGCCGAAAGACGTGAAAATTGTGCAGGAGGTGAGGGATATGATCATCAAAACTGCCTTTCACTAACCTCTAGGATTGAACATAATTCATTTCCTCCATCTGCGCCGCCGCTGGCTACAGCATTGAAAGACCCCGTTGTTTTTCACCTATGACTAGCCGCGTATTTGTCGTGGAAAACTCGGCTTATTCGTCTTGATTGCGCTTATATTGATGTCATCAACCTGGCCCCGGTACAGTCGAGTAAGATTTCCATGCCGTACAGATAGCTGTCGTCTGGTTCGATCGCCGAAGGGTCCAGGTCCAGGTCCAGGGTGCTGCATACGGCCGTAGTGGCCGCAAGAATCAAGGGTCGGATGGGATAGGCGGGCAACGCAAAACAAGACCATGCTGTATCAAGAATTTAAAGGAAAAAGAAACGTGAATTAGATGGAATGCGTATTTACCTTTGAAAGCGGCGGATTCATGCGAGGCTCGTGAGTGAGAAAGTTCGCTAGTGAGTGCGTTCCCTATACGAAGTTCCCTCTCCGGGGAGTAAGTCAGTGAATTTCTTCCGCTACAGTGCCAGTGCTGCCCCAAAAAATGGTGGAAAAGAGAAGCCATCTCGCGCTCCAATTGGGAGTCAGACCTCCCAGGCGAGTCGTCAGAGGAAAAGAGAGCCAAGTTGCTAGTGTCCGGGTAAAAGCGAATCCAAAGGCCATGCCTCGATTCCATTGTTTGTCCTCATCCTCTCCCTCCTCTTGTTCTCCATCTTCTGTTGTTTTCTTCATCCTCTTGTTTCTCGACTCAGCAGCTCAGAGTGTATTTCTTTCCGATGTGGCTTGCTAAAACTTGGTTGAGGGTTTGATTGGTTGACTGACCTTGATATGCGCCCCTGTCATGCCAAGCGGTCAATCTACACCCCCTGTACAGCGACGAGAAAACAGCGGTTGGTGCTTGCGTCGTTATAACCTAACGAGAGAAAAAAGGGTCCCGTTAGCATAACTGATCAAGTCGTTGGGCTACTCCACGAAGGGAGGTTCGGTATAAGCTTGTATAGGCAAATATATAAGGGTGGAAGGCACGGGCAGGGACGTGGGCAGGGAGCGAGAGGGCAAGCCCGCTGGCACAGAAAGCGACGAATGGACCAGATGGCCCGAGACGTAATCTGAATCTGTAGCCAGGGCTCACGAGATCCAGGCTCGAAGCTCTCTTCCAAATCCATAGAAACCTGATGTTATTGGAGAGAGCTGCAGTCCTCTTTTTCCGACCTCTGCCCCTAGCTCCCCATAGCTGGCTCGATGACCCGAGTTCTTGGTGGTATCGCAGCGAGGGCTTGGAGCCCGGCCATCACGGACAGCGTTTTAGAAGGGGTGATGCACTAACATGCAAGTCAGAGAAGAAGTATGTGTGCCTGGTCGGGATCAGTGCTTGTCCTACGTGATCAATGTCCGCTCCGATTGCTCAAAGTGATAATATGTGCAGGAAGAGTGGTCGCTGCAGCCGGGAACCACAACCCCGGGTTTATCGGTCCTTCCAAGCAGGGTTCCGGCCGACAACGAGAAAACGAGGGAAGGGCAAAAAAGAGGGACAGGCTGCGGAAACACATTATCTGTGATCCTCGTCATCTTCAGCTCACCTTGTTCGAAACTTTTCTTGTCCCTCAGATTCTGGTCTGGTATCTTTGCGAGATGGGTACGTCGGCTGACCGCCAGGTTATGGCTTGCGGAAAATACGGCGCGGTAGAAGAGAAGCTTGCCGATGGTCTTGCGGGGATGTGGAAGTCGGAAAAAGAAGTCGCTCTGGAGATTCGCTCGGTGGTGCCGTAGCTGTGGCTAACTTGTTTAGAAACTTTCCTCGACCGTATGTTTCCGAGCGACGATGGCGACCGTGATTCTAGGCTGTTCCCAGCGCGCCTTCACCTGATGAACCAAGGCAATGACGCCGTACAATCTGGTCGAGTGCAGGATCGCAAATAGGTGGCTTTCTAGTGCCCTCGATGGGACCCCGGGTGCGGTGGCTTGAAGAGGATCGTACAGAGGTGGCAAGAAGAGCGAAGGGAGTGCGGGAGTTCGTTCGGAAGTACGTCCAGCACAGCGGTGAGTCGTACAGGCAGTATGTGTGTATCTCCAGGCTAGGCTCTCAGAACGCCAAAGAGCTCGTAGAGTAAAGGGAAAACCAAAAGATGCAGGACGGGGTGGTAAGAAGGGATAACTATACCTTCTTAAGTTCAAACACGAACAAGATGGGTAGCGCAGGGGTTTGAGACAACGACGATGGGACACATGGATGCGGAGAGAAGTCAAGAGTCCCTGGTCTTTTTAATCTTAAGACAAAGCCTGATGTCCTTCCTCAGACGAGGCGATTAGGTGGACCGCGCTTTTGGTTGGCATTTCTATGCAGTAGCAGCCAGAGAGTATGATGACCCGTGGAAGCCCACGTGTGAGTCTGGGTAGAGGGTCGCCCATAAGCCTACTCCGGTGATTGAATCGAAAACACTACGCAAGACTTCAAAGCAGGGGGCCGCTCGAGTCGCAAACCAACACTTCCTCTTGTCTTAACCGATAACTTGATCGTCGACCGGGATGTCAACACAGTTGATGTCCTTTCTACAAAGAAGGCAATACGCATTTCTTGGGCAAGCAAGGAAAGGAAGCAAAAATTCACCAAACATATCTGCGTGAGGTGACAGTTGGGCGATGTTGTGATGATGGTGCTGCCTCAAAAGGTCCTGGTCTTTCACTTACCTCATCGTTAACCTTGAAATGCTGAGTAGTATCCGTTGCAATACCGTAAGGACCCGTATTTGCCAGTGATAAACATCCGCAATCTTGAGGTCGAGGTATCAAAAGGTTCCGCGCCACGGTAAATCGCTTCTCTGCTGGCTTCTTTGGAAACCTCGTCTTCTATGCATCAGGGTATGCACGTATCCTCCCTCCAAGGACTTCTACAATGCGCCACAAACATCTGTTTTGATTTGAAGAGAAACCCGCCGGGCAAGGATTGATGCCCCAGAGACGGGTAAGTGCAGACGGTTGACAGGCTTTGGGCCATTGAGAGTTGGAATCCTGCCACCCTAATCGGATGTCCCAGTCCTTAAGCCCAGTACTGCTTCATCAGGGTAGATTGCTGCAGTAAGTTCGCCTGCGCAGTTCTTTGGCTGACTGCCTGCATCACTCAAAGTCAGGCGTCGGTGATGAAGAGGCGGAAAGGTGAGAACAGGGTCAGGCGAAGGTCCAACCCACAACGGACCAGACATTGTCAGCCAGAGGAAGGGAAATTCCGTATTGCAGTAACGACGTGCCAGCGCAGAGCTGAAGGCCCAGTCCAGAATGCAGCACGCCTTCAGCTTTCGGCCCTATAGGTTTGACGTGTTCGGCAACGGCCGAACAAAGCTCTTGCAGGGAAACCAAATCAAGGCCATACAGGTCTGTCTTACTCGATGGAGCGGGGCCCCTTGTACCGACACGTGAGGTATACAGTCGACGATGTAGTTCCTCTTCGAGACACGGGTCCAAATATGCCTCTTTTCTGTTTCCAAGAACCTCTCGGCCACGATCCCGGCGTGGAGCCTCACAGGCAGGTTTGGACGGGCACCTCTTCAGACACAGCCGTTAGAGTGGCCCGGGCGATACGTCCGTTACCGGGATCGTGATGCACGCCATCGAGAGAGCATGCAAACTGCCCGGGGCCCGGCAAGGTAGTGTTCGGTGTCCCATCTCTTTCTTGCCCCCACACACCAAAGACCAAATGAGTAAGGGGATGCTCTGCGGTAGGGAGGTCAGCAGCTGGGCTGAGGGAAGTTTGTTTTGCTCCATGATCCATTGGATTTGCCCGTTTCAGCATTGGGGTCCAATCATGTCCTACTGTGTAGGGACCACCCTTGGTGTCCCATGACTGAAGGTCCAGCGAGACGACGGGCAGGGGGAGACGAATGATCAATCTGGGAGGCACGGACGAAAATACCGCTCGGCCGTTCTTTTCCCCCCTCGCCAAAAGCTTGACTTGGCCGTATCGGTACTATTCTCCTTGTTGCTGTTGATCTGATGGTTGCTCTATCGCGTGGCCAGTATGAGCTGATGCTGCCGATCCATGAGAAAAGGGGTGAGTGGATGAAGGGCAGGAGGTCGTTTGTGCAGGTTTCCGTCTTTCTTCGAATAGATGCATGTGTCCAGCCACCAAACCCGAGGCTGGCGCTAGGCTTGCTGGCGTAGAGCGCTCCTATGACTCCATAGCGGAAGGGGGCAAGAGGTTCATCCAATTGTTTCAGATGAGATATTCTTTCGGCCGTTTCTTCTGCTACCCGGGGGGTTCAGGCAGGTTCGGCCAGCGATTGGCTGAGGACTTGCACAGGATGACAATAGAGGTACTCGGAAGAACTGCTTGTCCTTGAGGAAGCAGGTCGTTTTCCTAGCTGATCCGGGGTAATTAGAGTGAGTGGCATGGCTTTGCGTTCCTGTTTCGACGATAGCAAATCTCGGATGAGGGTTGTTGTAGTGCATTATCTTGGAGTCGTTGAAAACTGACCATACGGAAGCGGGTGAGACTTGGCAGACGAAGAGGTTATGGAAATAGGTCTTTTTCTCAATGAAGTACCGGTATCATGACTGCCTCAGCGACGATCGGTTCGGGCCGCTCAGCGAAACGGCCCAGGTTGCGTTGGCGTCCAGGTTCCGGCTCAAACAAGAAGCGCACAAAGCGAAAGGTTTTGTGAGCGCAGCAGATGTTTGTTCTTCTCGAATGCGCTGAATGCCGGTTTCATGGGCCATTCCACACACCAGCCTTCAGAAACACTGCACCTGAATCTAGCAGAGCAGGCTGGCAGCCTAGCAACAGGGGCAGCAAGGGCAGCAGTACTACACAATGTCAGCATGGCAGTTAAGCAGTCTGCAAGCCTGCTGGGCGGATGGTTGGAACACAAAAAACGCCCTCGGGGCTTGTTTCTGGCGCACCCCATGTTTTCCCACACCTCTTTCGCTGCAAAAGAGATCTGTGCCATGTGACACATCACTCCCCGGCTTTTGACAACTCCAGGGTCCTTGCGTGGGAAACATGGATTGCAACGACGGTTTGGCAACAATGGTGGTGATGATGGTAATGGTGAGATTGATGATGACAGTGGTTGATGGGTGGATTTGGTGAAAGTGCTGCCGAGTTGCATGCCATAAAAAGTGAAGATATTCGGACTTGACACCTCTCGTCAAGCCCACTAACAACATGGTCAAACCCACTAGAGAAGATGGAATTAGCGTCAGCGTCAGGCCGGGTTGGGACTGTACGACGGAGTCTGCTAGCTCTGGCTGTCTCACCTCTTCAGCGGTGCATCCACTGGACGGTACCTGGTTCTTCTGGTACCTAGGGTGCATGAACACGCTCACATTGGGTAACTGAGATGCCATTTTTTTCTCTCTGAACGTCGTTTGTTCCGTGACCACCACAGTCCACCCCAATGAACCAACCGAATGCAGAGGTCATGACCTGGAGGTAACACATGTCGTGCAGCCACTGCCGCAACGAGACTGTATCGCGTCTAGAGTACCTGGAAAGTCAATTAGAGATGAGTTGGTTCCTTATTTGTATGAGGCCAAAATTACCCGCTCGGATGCCTACCCTGATGTTCGCCTGAAGAGAGATGGGGAGTTGGGAGAGAGACAGAGATTCTGGAAGCTGATCGCCCATGCATGTTGATCCGAAAATCTAAACGTGTCGTGAGGCGCCATGAACGAAGATGCAGATGAAGATCACCCATCCATGAAGGATGAGAACATGCAAGAACATGCAAGACATGCAAGTCAGCATCCTCCTCCGAGATGGGCGGTCGAAAGGGTGGGAAAGACGAGTTCAGATCCCGTCTGTCTGTCGAGAAATTCTCAAGTCAAGCCGGAAGGCATACAGCTGGGAGGTACCTACCGGAAGCTGCTAATCCCTCCAACGATTGGCTCATTCGAAAGAGAGACTGATAAGACTTTGATGGGAGAAGAGAAGCGTCCGTCCATCTTGCTGGATGTTTGAAATGGGACAAGTTCGAATCGAAAACCAACGCCAAGCTCCTTCCCTCCATTTGCAGCGACAGGGGACAGCTCCCGACCTGCCGACCGAGAGCACCCCCACTCGGGACAATGTCTCCACTTCTCCTCGCATCCTGAGTGGGCACTACCGAAACCGGCGTGCTTGGCTCTTTCTCCGCACCGGGACTACTAAGACCCACTTCGAGAACCTCAACGTCAAACCGGTCAAGGTCTCAGAATGAAAGAGCCATGGAATGGAAGTCGCAGAGTGAACTCATGTCTTCTTCATGGACGCGGTACTTTATCTTGCATGTCTCTAACACCCCGGGCCTCTTTTGTTTGGATAGACTTGGACCAAGTCACATGGCAAGTGACGGCTTCGTCCTGCTCTTCTCACTCAACACAGTGCCAGCTCCAGGCAACATAACTTATCCTCAGCTCTGGTGCGACTGCCCTCTCTGGCTTTGCAAACTGAATTCGACTTCGACTGCAGTGACATGGGGAATTTCGAATGGGAAAGAGCGCGGGACAAAATCGAACCATAGAGGTAGGACCCAATCTCTTTCCATCGATCCTGGAGGATACGCGGGTTGCTCTGGGGTAAGGGGCGCTTTCCATCTCTGTTGCGACAAAGTTACAACCCAGATTCCCAGATTCGGTTCCGAGGGAAATAAGGAAGTGCAGGTGTCGACGTTCCTTCCCATGATACCTTCCATAAGGTATGATCACATCACCTCACTCGGCCACTGCAATCCAGTCCCATCGATTTGGGAGACCCGGAGGACATGGCCCATCGCGACGGACTTGGCGATTCATTGCTGTCAGCACTCAACAGCAGTTTCCCACTCCATTCCAATCTCGCCACGAAATCACTCGCTCCTGTCCCTTACTTCAATCGCACATGACGAGACGACATCATTGGAGTCACAAGAACTGAGAGCATCGTCAACTTCCCTTTAGAATATGCGCATTTCTTTCGTCAACCACACCTACCTAGCCCGGATGCTGCCGATGCGGATACTCGTTTTACCAGGCCAGCGCAGGAAGTCGCTCCTTGGTCTCATCTTGTCGCACAGTCTGTCTCTCTCGGTATTTGCGATGGAACAAATGAGTTTATTGCGAATCCGTGTCACCCGCTTCGTCCCCCATGCTCCTGCTCGTCATGTATGGGGTGCCAGTGTCACTTGGCCGCCCAGGCCTGCCTTTCCGAATTCCGTGACTGGCTCAGGAAAGTAGCCAGCCCCAGGTACAGTCTGGTCGCTGCTCGGGAAGAAAAAAGAGGCAGGAAAGAGAGGTATGCATCACCCCATCACGATTCCTTAACATTCCTGCCCTCAAATCACACCACAAACTGTTAGCAGTTGATGCTGTTTCATTACCGAGACCTTTACCCAGCACGAGATATCGACCGGATCCAATCAGCTTTCGCCGCGGCCTTTGTCATCAAAACTACTGACAATTCACTGATGCTTTTCCAGGTATCCGTCATGATCTGCCCTCACCGGTCGCAGGTCTCTGTCCAGCCCGGCGGTTGCTTCACCGGCGACGATTGGTTGGTTCACCATTCCATCTCCAGAGGGTGTGAAGCTGGACCGGGATGTGACGCGATTCTATGCAGACATTAATGCGCCCGGGCTCTCTCTGTCTCCTCATCGATGAGTCGAGGCGGTCCAGAGTATCATCCAGGGCTTGCCGTCTGCCTGCTTGTTGCCCTTAGCGAGCCTTCGGTTCTCCATGTCTGCCTGCGCACTCGTCCGCCTTCATCAGAATCCAGGACCTTTTCCACCCTCTACGATGGACGGCATCTACGGGAGGTCGAGCCCGCCACTGACAATGGCTGACATGCACGGAGCTCGAATCATGAAATTCCACCGGGCATACAGGCATATTGTATGTGCTGTTAGGCACAAACAGTTGCTCCCTCAACACATGCCAGGTAGCTCGGCATATCTGCTAGAGGTACAACGAGTGTGACCCATCTGTGTCCTGGCTATAGGCACTCATGAGCTGCTTGGCCTATCTAGGACAGAGAAGCCGCTTCCCGGTTGGTTCCCGGAGGTTCCCGGGCACCTTCAACAAAACGGTACGAGCAGGTACATAGCCGTCACGGCCGGTACAACACCACGCTTTGATGGTATCAAGTCCTTCGGCACAAGTTGGGCTCCAAATGGGTTGGGAAACAGACAGTCTACCCAATGGCTGTCTTGAGTCTGGTTACAGCAGAATGTGACAAGCTTGGCTAACACGGAGGGCTTATGACGCTGAGAAACCTTTCCATTACATGACACCCAAACCGAAGGTAAGATGATGAGCCGTGCTCTTGGTGTCAGACGGACATATCACGGCCCCTAATTGCTGAGTGCTTAGGCAGTCTGTCCGCGGTCAGTCGCCTGAGGGTGTTTGAAGATTGTTTGGTCGGATCTCAGTATGTCATTTTCCCAAGGTAAGATGTATTCAATTACACTCCAAGGTAGGCCACCTAGCTGTGATGCTGGCGTCCTATGCTTTTTTAGCACATTTACTGCCGGTCTCCCAGTTGTTTTCTGTTTCCCGCCTCGCAGGCTCTTGATGTAGGCCATAATGCCACATGGTTCTGGTGGCAGCCGGGCAGCACATCGGTTTAACAGGTCCTTTGCGCGTCTTCAATACGGCTAACCAAGCTCGACTCCCAGTAAAGGCCATCGAGCGAGATGGCTTTGCCATCCTTGACAATTCACATCCTTGGACCTGTTATTCGGTTGTTGCAGTCGACAAGAACATCATTGGACTTGGCGTCGAGGATGACCGGAATCCCCTGCGAATGATCATCAATGGATTACCGATATCATGGGTATCTGAGACTCCAGCCCCATACCCCAAGGTGTTGAGAAAGGCAGACATACGAAAACACAAAAAGGCTTCAGAGCTTACATACGATGCGTTCACTGCACCCTTACCAAACGTGATAGCTTCGGTTGCCTGCCTACTCGAAGGGGCTATAGATTGTCCAATCAACAAACAAGAAGGGCGCAGGTGTAACTACGCCGCCTCTCCATAGAAAGCGTCTTCCATTTCCCACCCCAACTCGACTCCGACGTCTGGACAGACACATCCCGACGCTTGGTACGTGCATTCATATCGACATCTCCGTCATGGTCGTTGCAATCGGGCAATCACCGGTCGTTCTTTTCAGCGACTGACTTGATACGGCAGTAAGGCGTCAAAGCAGGAAGCTGTCTGCATTCTCGTCCCGGGCCCTTCTCCCTTCACGCAATTTGGCCATGGACTGGAAAGAATAAGGAGCTTCGTACGAGACCACCCTCCTGGGAGCGGTCACCACATACCCGACCTTGCGCAAGTCGCTGCAGACGGGTATCCTCAGTCCACGACCGCTACAACTACCGAGCCAGGGGCTATCTGTGGTGCTTGGACGCTCTTTGAGGGCACTTCGGGCTAATTTGAGTTTGCCAGAGGTTGCTCAAACATCGCCTTCGTCTCCGAATCTAGGTTTGTTTTTACTACGACTTCCAAATTCGATCGCTAACCCCTTCCGAATCCGGCCCTTTAGACTTTTGTTTTTGTTCAACTATGCCACGACAGACAGGACCGCATCCTTTTGCCACCGAATGCCCCGCCGAGACGAACCATAGATTGCACCGCCGCAAGCGTCATGCCGTGACCGAAGTGGGCTCCTTCGATCTAGCCCAAGGTGGATAAGGAGGCTATCACAAGAAAGAGCTTGGCAAGGCAGGCTTCCTTGAGGAGCGAAATACCGTCCCCATGATGATCTCAGACCGGCTGGGTGCCTACGTGGCGCATACTCCGAAGCGGGTGGAGTCTTGAGTTGATTTCATGGGCCTGGTGAAGACCCATGAGTCTCCGGCCTCTGCGTCTCTTGCTTGTCTCGAAACCGCACCCGCATTTGCCTGTCCCACAAGCATGTCACTACACGCCTCATATCTCGGCCCGTCAGCTATGTCGCTCAAGACGGTAGATCACGGTTACTCGATGGTATTCCCCACTTGACCCGTGGTAATGTGTGACAGGCTTTCAGTTCGAACTTTACGCTTGACACATTAATCGGACGATGATCTGCTTGTCTCATGGGAGGCCGTGGCCTGCTGTCAGGGAACTGTTAGTCTCACCAAAATGGTCTAGGGCGTAACACGGCGCCGATGTGTCTCCGATTATGGCAGAAGTCTTGTGTGGACATGCTGGGGGTTGAATGGCTGTCTGGGATTGCCCAGGGGCTGGGCGTCAGTTGGCCCATTGTTGTCCACCGTGGATTAGGGTGAGACAAGATTCAGAAACCACCCTGACTTCTCTATCATCAAATGAACCAGCAATCTAGCGTTGCCCAGTCTGGCTCGGAAGTCTCGGAGTCCGTAAGTCATCACCAAGTCGAAGGGACAAGCAGCCGATGGTGATGGTTGATAACGTCAGAAAGGCAGGTGAGCAAAGCTGCAATCAGCATTACGGCTATGCCTCCAAAGTCCAGACCATCTTTGCCTCCCAGTGCATAGACTGTGGAACACTATCAGGTAACGGGATCTTTCGTGATGGCTGGTACCTGCACGGAAAGCTTGGATGCCTGCCATGCAGAGATATCTTGGTTGGGGCAGCTTACTCACGATCCCGTCGGAGCGACCTGGACACCTCCTGATTCCTCGAGACTCACCAAACATGGCACCACGACGACACGGAAGATGGGCAACCCTTCACACCCGATTCGTAAAGAATACTCTAAGGAGGGAGGATTTCTGGCTTGGAAACTAAGAATAGCACCGACAGACGGATCATGAGAGGGGATACGCGCCTCGTTCTTAATGCATGCGTGCGAGGTCCGGACACGAGATTACACTCCGATCAGGGCGCGAACATCCCGGGGCTCTCATAGGCGCTTCGCCGTCATCACCCTCCTGGTCGGTCTCCCAATATGAAGATGCAGAAGGTTGTTTGAATCAGCAAGTGCAGGAAAAACACCCGGGATCATCTCCATTGCTGGCTATGTCGGATCCGGGATGGAGGCCTTCGGTCTCGATAGCATGACCAGGGGTCTTGCAAGCTGACGATTGAGCTGGCATACGTCGTTCAGTTGCTTCACTTGATTGGCAAGCCCGAGATATTTTGGGGCTTCCTTCTCATCGGACTGAGTCTATGTGAAGCAATAGTCACGGACAAATATTCGGCGCAAGACAATCCTCAAATCTGTCCCAGGCAAGCCACCCATCTTGAGGCTTATCGAAGGCTTCCGGAAGCCAAGCCAATCCCCATTGGGAGGGCCGCGCAAAAAGGTAAACAAGAATTCCGAACTTAATCAGGACATCAAGGGTCTTCTTCCGCTGGGGTAACGGATGCGCCAATATCATTCGAATAGATGTTAATGATCCATCTCTCCTGCTTTCTGGTTTCCATAGACGGTTAGCTTCTCAGTCAGTTTCCGGATTGTTCTCCGGTCTTTCTGCAAGCTGTAAGGGTACGAGACACTTCAAACCAGCTAGTCGTCCACGGGGTTTGTTTTGTGCGAGGGTGGCTTCTAGAAGGCAGGAGGTGAAGCCACCAAAGAAAAGCTGGAAGAAATGTGGAAGTCGTCAAAACATGCACCCCCCTACGATGATGGCGGTGCCAGGGCCCGCAGACGGGATGGGGCACCACCATGGGCACTGGCCAACGGTATTTAAGGAGGGGCTCCAGCACGGGCCTCAGCACACCCGACCCCATGCCCGGAAGCATGACCTGCATTTGGGACAGGGTTTGGGCGCCCGGACCCGTTCAGGGCCTTTTCCACTCAGAGGCATCGGAGGCGGAAGAAGTCTTGGCCTCCGTGTTTGCCTGCCCGTGCCGTCTCTTCCTCACCTTGACTGTTCCTTCTTCTTTCTAGACCTACTCCTTGACCATCATTATCATCATCAGCATCCAGATCTCGGACTTGAGTGGTTCGTTGGATGACGTACCCAAGCTGATCCAGTCAAAATACCTTGCATGCGATGGAAGTTGCCATCCACACGATACAGTCATTTGCACCATTGCCATCCACGACGTGATCCATAACCGCCCTGCAGGGCCCCATCTCGTTCGTTGCCTGGAGGACACTGCATTGGTCAGTTTGAAGGCAGGCGGCGACGACGACTCATCCGGTCTGCGAGCCTCTCTGCTTACAACAGCATCGATCTCTTCTCCAAGAATCTCAAGGTACCTCTCTCTACGTGTAAAATTACCCACTCAGCACAGTTACACGACAACGAACAACATCAAGCTTGACATTCTCCAAGTACCAAGAGATCAAAACACGTACCAAGTCACTTCACGGCAGGCAAATCTCCAAAAGTCCAGTCGTGATTGACTCTACTTGCGCCCGGGCCGGCGTCTGAATCAGAAGCTGCGTGTTTCCGACAAAGAAGCTGCATATTGCAGGAGACTACAGCCTCACCACATATCTGTCCCCGTGAGATTCGTTTTCTTGGGTTTCGAAGCACAAGAGAAGACCACTTCCAGGGTTACCTAATGCCGAAGAAGAGACTCCATTTCAAACAATATTCCAAACCGCAGTCAACTGCTCCAGCTTCATTGAGCTCCACCGCTGCGGGCGCCGGCAGCCACAATGGTGCGTTACCTGAACTGCTACACCACCCTCTCTGTGTAGCCCGTCAAACCCATCCATCATCTCATTCCCTTTCATCCCTTGCCTTACCCTGCCTGTCTGTCTAATCCGGTGAATGGGCGGGTGCATGACCCGCAAATCCATCGTGCTCCTCGAGCCTCGCCCGGTGCCCTTGGCAGAGATGTTCATACACCGGTGATGGATGCCAAGAGGGCTGGCATAGTGTATCTAGCATGGCTTGTTGTACTAACATACTGGACTTTAGGTGAATCAGAAAGCCGCGGTGTCAATCAGCGGCTCGCTGAAATGCGCCGTTGCGGTGTGAACAGTAATAGTAATGCTCAAGGTGCATTAGATGTTCGGCCGACGGTGCCACCGGTCATCCGGGACATTTTACAGCTACCCGAGACACCGGCGCCTAGGCCGCGTCCGGGTCGGGGCCGGGGTGGACCCCGTGTGGATGCCACCGGTAGACGACTGCCTCCCGGTCCGGCCCCGCCGCAGAGCTGGTTGAATCGGCCAGCACACGGAATAGTTTCCACAGTGCCTCGCCAATCCGGCTTAGAGGGGCGACGGCTAGATCAGCACATGCTGCCTGACCTGTACCTTCCGGCCAGAGGCAGTCTAATCGACTTGACTCTCCGGCAGTTCGCACACAGCTGGGACTTTCAACGAGAGTATTGTCACTACTATCTTTACCGTCTACCTACACACCTCCGCGAAGCACTAGTGGCCTACCTTAGTATTTGGAAGGACCCCGGCCACGTCACCCTGGCAGATCTCAAAGCCATTCTCCTCCCTCCACAAAAGCAAGAAGACGACGACGACGAAGACGAAGACGTCGAGCTGCTAGAAGATGACTACCTCGACCCCAGCATCGCCAATAAAGACTTCCACCACCTC
Source organism: Neurospora sp. CHS-2018c (assembly GCA_009806235.1). Lineage (NCBI taxonomy): Eukaryota > Fungi > Ascomycota > Sordariomycetes > Sordariales > Sordariaceae > Neurospora > Neurospora sp. CHS-2018c. Next base: position 197,813 of record RAPC01000049.1, on the reverse strand, counting down.
GACCTCTCCCACTCCATTGGCACCTCCCTTTCCCTCCGCGAACTAACCGACCTGCTCTTCCCTCCCAAACCTTCCACCACCAAAACCATCACCGCCGCGTCCCTCAAAACCGCCGAACCAATAGAATCCTGGGAAGACTCCTCAGACGAAGATGAACAACAAACCGAAACCCCCAACATCCCCCGCCCCCTCCTCCCCAATCTAACGCACCTCTCCCTCTCCCTCCCACCCAACCCTCTCTCCTCCTCCACATTCACCTCCCCTTCCACCACCCCAGGTAACCACCCCATACCCTCCTGGCGCCACCTCCTGTCCTTCGCCTCCCACCACCCCACCCTCACCCACCTCTCCCTAGCCAACTGGCCCGAACCGTCTTTAACCCCCAACGCCAAATACGCATCCTTCGTCACCGCCCAGGGGAGGAGGGTGCAATACGGCGGTACGGGACCGTATAGTCACTCACTGGATAATGATTGGTCCGAGGCTATTCTGGTGCTGAGGAGGTTGAGCAGGGCTTGGTACCAGCTGGAGTGGCTTGATTTGAGAGGGTGTGGGGGGTGGTGGGAGGCGCTTTGGGGGGTTAGTAGGGGGCCGATGGGGGATTTGGATCAGGATGGTATTGAGACTGGGGGAGGAAGTGAAGGGGATAGAGTGGATTGGAGGGTGGATTGGGGGAAGGTGGAGACTGTTGTGCTTGGTCTTGAGGAGGAGAGGGGGAAGTTTCCAGTGGATGGGGTGGAGGAGGTAGCCGAGAATGGGAAGAGGTTGGAGAGACATGTTAGGGGGGTGAGGAAGGGGAGGGGGAGGTGGTTTGCTGTTTGTTGAGTTGATGAGTGATGAGGTCTAAAGGACGAGGTCTAAAGGACGAGGTCGAGTGAATGAGACGGATGTACTATATGAAGGATGTTTATAAACGAGGACATATGCATGCAGCATGTAGATACGAAGCATATGATAGCGAAAGCATAACTGCATTAGTAGCGTTTGGTCTGGGGTGCAGTCGATTGGGTGAGTGTCATTCCCGGGAAGTCTCTCTCGGGCTGAAATATTGTTGAGTGTTTGGATGTCACTTCTGGTCATAGATGGAACAACTCCAACATACAATGATGAGCGAGGATCGATGATGCTCCCCTTTGATTGATCGTTGGTATTGATAGGGCACTCAGTATCTCTCAAATCTCCATCCATCAAAGAACTAGGTATTCGTCCATTGTGGAGTTTGCATCACCAAAGCCTCAAACGTGCTCTTTTCTTGATTTGAACCTTCCGTTCGCAGTCGATACCGTGATTATATGAGGAGGCTACGTGAAAGAATTCATTATTTGTCAACATTCATGCTAGCCTTCCTCCCTCCAACCACCAACTAAATTCGAACTGTTGGTGTCTTTCAAAGTTTACGTATTTGTGACTAGCCCTTTCCGACCAAAAACCGTGGAACTGCCAACCATGTCGAGTTCCAACTCCCAAAGTCTTTATGGTGTCTCCAAGGCTGCGAAATGTGATCTGCACTCGTTATCATCGCGGATTTGCGATGGCAACCCTCGGTCTATCTTTGATCTTTCTTGGGAGAAACCTCACCAGCGATCATATTTTCTTTCTGAGCCATTCATTCTTGGCGGGGAGAGTTTGCAAACTGTGGGTGAACGTCTAACATGTCCCAAACATCAAACTAAAGTACAATAACTTCCCTTATCTTCGACTCTTCCATTCTTCATCCCCATTAGAAAAACAATGGAAAATGCACAAAAAATGGAGATACAAGAGGGAAACAAAAATGCAAGACAGAAAGAAGAAAGGCCAAAAAGACCATAAAAAAGACATACAGCACCTGGGATTCGCTGGTCGTCACCGACCCAACTACTAGTCAGGCGATTGGTGGCTTATCTATGGGAGAGCGGACGGGATCCCGAGTTTTCCACCATCTATGGCCGTATGTGCTTATTATGCCAATAATCTTAGTTTATATAGCTAACCTGACGCTACACCGAGCATGCCTGGGTGTTCATTGTTGAGAACGTCAAAGACGTCGTCGTCGGTGGGTGTTGGAGCCGGGTGTTCACCATCGTCGTATGACCTTTGGGTTCTCTATTCTACAAGTATATTGAATGAAAGAAGGCCGAGTGGCACGGAAGCGGCCCTTTCCCGTCTACGGCTTTCTGACGAATACTTTCATTATTTGCTAAACCGCCGGTTTGGGAGACGACGTCGGTACCGGACTGTCACAAACCATGTCGAAAGTTGTATGTAAAATGGATGGACTGGGTCTTTCTTGGAGTACCAGGATGGTCGGGCCTTTCGACAGAGTGAGTGTTTAGTAAACAAAATTACTGCGGGAAGAGTGAAGATAGTTAAATGATGTGACGGAAGGCGACGTTTCAGATTGAATGGTGACCAGAATTAAGGTTCGGCAACAACAGTCGTTAGCATGATGACGGAATGACCGATGCCTCGAAGCTGGAAAGTGGAAGTCAGCTTGTGGATGTCGTTGGCTGGTTCCGTCCATATCGAAAGCCATCCTCCAAACATTCCGCATGTTACAACAAGCGCGAGGCAGCCCGGTCACCGGCGCTTGTTTTGACGTTGGTTCAAGGAAAGCGTTGGCTCTGGTTGCTCGTTCGCCGTTGGTGACTGGCGACTGGCGACTGAAAGAATTCGATGGCGTTGGACATGTGTGGCTGACTGAATGACGTGAGAGGTCGAGTCCGTTCTCCACCGAAATACCCGAGGGAGGGAGCTCTGTGTGGAAGAAAGTTGCACCCCGCGATTTCATGGGACTCAAGTGGAAGAAGGAAAAAAAGGAAGGGTTCTGGACGACCCAAGGTTGAAGAAAGTAAGATCCTTGTCAGTAGACAATGCAGAAAGCACGAGCCATGGTGGATCTTTGCTGAAACAGCTGCGACGAAAACGGCCTAGCGTGGAATTGAACGGAAAGAGCAATCAATCAAAATTCGGTGCCTGGCGGCCGGTTCCACGATGCTGAATGAGAAAGAGAAAAAAGACCACCCCAAAACAATTTTCAAGAACCACTGGGCACTCAATGCGCCGCAACTTTCATTCCAGTTGAAACATTGCAAAGAAATGGAAGCACATACACAAAGGGGAAGAAGGGGGCCCTTTCTCTGGTACTTTCCGCATTGTTGGCAACGAAATCCTTTCATTCCTTGTTTTTGGAAAAGAAAAGCAAACAAAGGCAGCGGCGACATTGATCCATTTGTTGGCTTGATGATGATCGCTCATCAATGACATTTGACAATGGAGCACGGCGGGAGCGGCCGACGAGGATGCACTGTCAATCACTGACCGTCAATCTGGACTTTCTCCGTACCATCCGGTGTCAACTACACCGTGGCCAACGCCCGTGAATCCGGACCATCATTGAAGAATCAACGTGGGACAGTTTTTGACAAGGACAAGAGAGGAAAACGCAAGTGTGAAGAGTCCATCACGGAACTGGTTAACACGGCCGATAATGCTCGGGGCATGAAGACAAATTTCGACGGCGTCGCGCTATTTGCCAGACTTGCCCAGCGTCCCGCCCGCCGGATGCTTCATTTGCACGATGCGACGATCAGGCTTGGTCGAGTCTAGCAACAACAGCCGGCCCTTCTTGGCCCCCGCCCGGTTATTTGCTCTTGATAGGGAAGCGATCCATTATCACTTCCAAGTGTAAGGTCAGGGGCAGAAGAATCAAGGGAGGAGGTGATGATAAAATAACAGCTTATCGGCATGCGCAAATAAGGCGCATTCAGAGTTCTGACCTCGATGAGATTTGACAGCAAGCGTCATGCACCCAGAACTGAAGTGTACAAACGCCACGTGAAGCACATGTCTGCAAATTGAGATGAGAGAAAGAAAAAGTCCATGATGCGGGGCGGCTGCGACGGTTGCTTCTCGGTTGCTGTTTGGTCCAAAGGGATGCTTCCTGCCAGGAACAACGCACACCCAGACGCAGGTACCGTTCAGTGGGCGACGCGACGATTGGTGGGTGACGAGTTGGAAGGAGAGTGCCGAGCAGGGAACCCCGTCGATTATCAGCGCCCAATCTTGAAATTAAGGAAATTGGATGCTTGTGCACCTCAAGCGGCCAAGTACCCTCACCGCTGGTTGCTGGTGTAGGGGTACCTGTGGGCGCTTGCCGGGGTAACAAGCAGGTAGCAGCCAGAGAGGACCCATTCGTTTCCCCAAAGTGGCCCCTTCCCCCCTCCCCCCAGGTTTACAGCGGTCGCCAGCTTCCCTTTCCAGGCGGTCTCAGACTTTCGCAGGCTCCCCCCAGGTCCCCCGTCGGCACACTTGACTCCTCTTTCCTGTTGCTGCGTGGATTCTTATTTGATTCCCCATCCACTCTCTTCTCCATCACACTCCTTTTTGTTTCTCCTTCTTTTTCGCCTTAACTTCTGATATAATCTCGCCTTCATCTTGTTCTCGTTTGAAGAACCTGCCGCTCCCTACATCCAAACAAGAGTCTCGCTACTCTACGACATTCGTTTCTCAGCATCACCTACGTGACAGCCCTATTAACCACGCTCGCGTCCTAAATATCTAATCGACTCTCCGACCGTCTTTACTCGATCGCGAAATATCAAAACAAATCAGTCAAAATGCTTGTCAAGTCCTTCACTGCTCTGGCGGCTCTCGCCCTCGCCGCTCAGGCCGTCGCCGAGCCCATCATCCGCACGCCCTACAGGGCCAACAAGATTCACAAGGCCTCCGTCCGTCAGTTGTTCGGCGTCGTCCGCCGCCAGGACAACCCCGGATACCAGCCCGAGCAGACCGTCTGCGGTACCGGCAACACCTGCTCTGAGGCTTGCGGTGCTGGTTTCGAGACTTGCGCGTCCAAGGACGACTCGGTTCACTGCTACAACGCCGGCGCCGCTCAGATCTGCTGCCCTAATGGTTCTGGCAGTAAGTTGCTCCGACTTGTTGATATGCGATTAAGAGACCATGATGCTGACTAGGCTTTTGCAGGCTCGTGCGATGCTGGCTACTACTGCGCTGCCGATAACAAGGATGAGACCTGGTGCTGCCCCGATGGCATGGGCCTTGAGGAGTGCGCCGCCGCCTACGGTGTCGACACCGGCCTTGTCTCCCAGACCGCCGAGGCCACCTCTACCTCTACCAGCTCCACCTCCTCGGTCGCCAGCTCCACCTCGACCTCTAGCACCGTCGTGAGCACCACCACCACCACCACCAGCTCCGTCGTCGTTATTCCCCTCTCGACCAGCTCGGCCGCTCTGACCACCTCGTCTGCTCCCGCCATCACCATCCCCGTTGTGTCCTCTTCCTCTATCGTCCTCATCCCCACTGGCTCCATCGCCACTGGCGGCGCACCTTCTGGTGCTAACGGCACCTCTGTCGTGGTTGTCTCTCCCCAGCCCACGCAGTCCGAGGTTGCCATTGGCGCTGGCAGTGTTGCCAAGCCCGCCGGTGCCTTCCTCCTGGTTGCGGCCGGTCTCGCCGCCCTTCTCTAAACCCTCGCTGTGGAATCAAGCCTTTGGACTACTTGAAAGGGCTTCACCGGATATCTACCGGTAGCTCAAGGGCACAATTGCTTTACTACGAGATATGAGACACGACAGACCGAATTCGCCATGGTGGCTCCCTCACATTTATTTTTTTGTGCAAAATTGGGATGCTTGTTAGACTCTGGACATAACTCTGTTTCTCCACGTTACGTCATTGAGCGCGAGATTTACATTGGACGCTCGGGGCGAATACGCACTGTTTACTTTTTCTGATGTGCTTTTCTTTCGGGAGGTTTGGGGTGTTGCAGGCGAAAAGGAGTGGGAAGGCAGTATAGTATGGCGGCTTTGTCCGTTTGCGTTGATAAGAAAGACGGACCACATACACATGCATTCACGAACCTCTCTGTATGCTTCGGGTAAAAAAGGGATATACCGCCAGGGTTTGACCCTCGAGGCGTTTTGAGTGATTTACCTTTGGTGTTTTTATTGCGTTCGAAAGTCCCCATAATATTCTTGTTCCTAATTTTCCCTGAAGTCAATAACATGCCAACTTTTGCACAACATTGTGAGACTTTCCCCATGGGGAACTTTGTAGGTGTCTTGACGTCGTTTAACAGGCGCCTGTGATCGTGTGCTCTTATCGGTGACAGCCAGAAACATAGCTACTGGACGCGTGGTTCCCCTCCAATGTTTTGTCTCACCCACGCGAGTGGCACCGGCGTGCCGCTAGTATTCCCCAGGTCAGTCCCGCTCCCTGTTTCCACTTCCCACACTTTGCTATGCTGGTGCTTATTGCTCTCTGTTCATTTTCTAGCTATTCACAGATAGAACGGTCTCTGACCGGACGACCCCCTCCAGTCTCCAGGTCACCACACCAACATAAAGCTGACGAAATACGACGAGGTGTTACAGGTCTTCCTCAAGGCCAAGTTGAAACTAGAAAAGGCTGTATAACGTGGACTTGGAACCCTGATGGGTCAGATGGGGGAGACTAAACCGGATTCGTGTTGTTTTCGGGTCTGTACATGTCGATGAGACAAGAGTCGTTAGTCTCGTTGGCCGTGGTGACACTGCATGGGAAGGCAGGGAAGGCAGGAAAACAAAAGGGACTGGAACCGGGGACGAGGACTGGAAGGGGACGAAACAAAAAGAGTAAGCAAGAGGCACGATCATGAAGGTGACCACTCAGGAGGAGGACTTTTAGAGGGGGGTCACTGGCACTGAAGTTGCTGAAGTCACTCGGGTCACTGGCACTTAGGTCACTGCAGTGGAGTCGATGAAGTGTCACTAGAAGGTAGGTAACGAAGCGGAAATGGGACTGACAGGGACCTACTTGCTCGAAGCTAGATACACTACTTGCCCGAGGGCAAACTGCGGGCTCAAGATCCGAAGGCTGGCAGGCAGGCAGAATCCATGGTGGGAGGTGGTCTTGCGGGCGGGGCTCGGGTCTTTACGTCCCGGATGGTGGATGGAATATTATTGACTCGGGCATATGGAAGGTTGAATCCGAGGGGGGAGGAGGTACGAGGAGGTGTAGTGGTTGAGAACTTCAGTGGTGGTTTGGGTGAAAATTCGCCGAGGAGCATCGATGAGGCGTTGGCTTGGTGTTGGTTGTTGGATTTGGTGGGTGGGTATGGTAAGGTACTTCAGGCTACCTGGTGAAGTATTTGAGAGTATATGCTTGGTTTTCGGGGGAAGAGAAGCAGGCAGCGAAGCAGGTAGAAATGATGGAGGAGGAGGAGGAGTGTTCCTAACCTCTTTGTTACAGTACCTGTGTCTCCTCAGCCCTTCCATCACGCCCCGAAGTCCGGACTAGGCTTCGTAGGTTGGCTAGTTCTCACCCATACATCCCAACCATCTATCCTCATCTTCTGGTGCGCGAGCCTGTAGTAAGCAAGCAGCAGGATGTCGCAGTGAATACATACTAGAGTGAGCTGTGTGGCTTCAGATGAGAGACATGCCTCCTGCCGTCATGCTCCTTGATAGTTTGATGTTGTGCACCGGGAGAGTACATGAGAGTGCAGGGCGTAGCAGGGTAGGGGCTGGTTGGGTGTTTTCGAAGGTTCGATGCATTCAACTGGGCGTTTCGACGTCTGAGGCGTGTCGTAGTCGGTCCGGGGGCTGTTGCGGGCTGGTTTTCTGGAAGGGAGGCGTGATGATGGCTTGAGTTTGTTTTCGTTTCTTTTTCGGGTGGTGATTGAGATGCTTCGATGGTGTGTTGAGGTTTGTGAAGTCACTCAGTGAGATATCTTGTAATTGTTGGATTCTTTCCGGAGGAACAGATACACGGGGTGAGAATCGGTCAGGGTACTTTTGTGTATCTTTTTCATGACTTTGCACAAAGTATCTGGTGGGTGTTGGTCGTTTGAAGAAATGCATGCATCAACTCGATGTCCGAAAGAGTTCCCAAGCGTGATGATTTCCACCATGCGCACGGAAAAAAAAACAAAATCGTCTACGATGAAGGAAACTAACAGAAAAGAAAGATCAGAGCAGAGACACGTAAAAACAAAAGTAGACAAGAGACCTGTATAAAGTAAGAAAGAAAAAAAAAACCGTCCAGATGAAGCCAAAAAAAAAGAATATGCATCACGAAAAAAATGCAAAAGAAAAATTATGATATTGATCCGACTGAGGCTCGATCTCAGGACCTTCAGTGTGTTAGACTGACGTGATAACCAACTACACCATCGGACCTATCGTTGTTGTTGTAAGTTTTGCCCGAAGTGGAGCTTATAACCCCTTGCCCACTTTTGAGTCAGGATTCTGGTCCTCTGAGCAACGAACGATTTTCAAGATGAATTTGCTGAAATGTGTACCGGATGGGTTTGAAACCCTTAAAATGTCTATTGAACTCTGTTACCTACCAGCTATTTGCATCCAGTTAGGTTACGTGTGGACTTTGGGCGAGGCAAAGTCGTGGACAAGGAGTGAGCGTTGTCTTCAGGAGATAGTCAACATACAGAGGAAGATGATATTCCGTTGATGGACGTACTGTCTACGACCTCTTGATTCGTGCTTTCTTCTACTTTTTAGCCTTTTCTAAAAGCCTTTTGCTTGACGGAGAATGTATGCATGTATGCCAGCATCAGCGCCATGTTGATATCCCAAGCTATAAGAGGGCCCCATGCTGTTGAACCTGCCTATAATGCTTTTAAAGAACCATCATATACACAAACGTAGACCATCTCCCAATCCCAGCCGCCAACACGCTTAATACCTCCAAATCGCATCAGCCATAGCAACCACCTGTGCCATCTCCTTCACATCATGCACCCTCACCACATCCGCTCCGCCCTGCACCGCAGCCGCGACCGTCGCCGCCGTGCCCCAAATCCTCTCCTTGGGAGTCGGCACCCCCGTCACCTGGCCAATAAAGCTCTTCCTACTCGAGCCCACCAGCCACGGCAGTCCCTGCAAACCAGGCCAGCTCCTCAACTCCTCCAAGTGCCTCAACACATCAACATTCTGCGGTCCCACCTTCGCAAAGCCCAACCCCGGGTCCAGCACGATCCTCCAGCGCCTGATCCCCGCCGCCTCCGCAGCCGCTACCCTCCCTACTAACTCCTTCGCGATCCCACCGATCAACCCACCCTCCGCCTCGGGGTACTCGTTCAAGCTAGACATGTTCGCCGGCGTCCCGCGCATGTGCATCAAGCAAATGGTGCTTCCCAACCGCGCAACGGTAGGCAACATGTCCGGATCCATGCTACCTCCGGACACATCATTCACGATATCCGCTCCCGCGGCAACCGCCGCCTCAGCCACCGACGCCCGGTACGTGTCGACGCTGATCAGCACGTCGCGCTGCGAAAACTTCTCCCGGATCATCTTGATAGCCGGCACCACGCGGCCGATCTCCTCCTCGGCGGAAACCTGCGGCGTGCGAGGGGCGGTGGACTGTCCGCCTACGTCGATCATGGTGGCGCCTGCGTCGAGGAAGGATTGGATGGTGGATTCGAGGCCGGAGGAGGCGTGCTGCCCGCCATCGGAAAAGGAGTCGGGCGTCATGTTGAGGATGGCCATGACGTGCGTCTTGCGCGAGGGGTTGAGGGCTTGGATGGGCGGGTGGCCGTGGGAGGAGAGGGGCGTCATGGTGGTGATGGGGGTGGGGGAGGGAGGGAGGGCGTCGAGGAGGTCGCGGGTGAGGGTCCAGGGGCGGGTGTGGTCGAGGGGTTTGTCGGGGATGAGTCTGTGGTGGGGTGTTAGTAGGGGACTTGGTGAGGAAGAGGTGAGGTGAGTGGAAACTTACTCTGCTAGAGGCCGGAGGACGAACTCGCGCTCGGGAATGCCGATGTGAGGGATCTTGAGGCGTTCATGGTCGAACTTGAGGTTTTCGTAGAGAAGAATGTCGAGGTCGATGTTACGGGGTCCCTTGTCGATAATCTTTTTGCGACCCAGGGAGTTTTCAATATCTTGAAGTGCGTCTAGAAGCTCAAGAGGTTCTAGAGTGGTTTCAACCTGAGAGATGTTTCAGTATTGACATCACAGTTTTCTGAGGACAGTTGATCTGGCACCGACCTCGCATGCTCCATTGACAAATCTATCCTGGTCTAAGACGTACATGGGCTCCGTCTCCCACAGACAACTGGTCCGCTTAACCTTGATACCGCGGGCATCCATCTCCTTGCAAGCCTTTTCGATCCATCCTATCCTGTCGCCGAGGTTGCTGCCCAGGGCGATATAAGCAGTGCGCACTGTGGGGGCGGCGGGCTTGGAGGAAGCCGGCAGGTCGATTGAGTCTGTCATTTTGTCCTTGGGAGGCAATGTGTACTTTTTGAAAGACAATGCTGAGAAGTGAGTGGAGGCCGAGTGAAAAGTGCGTGCCGATTTCGGATTGGTGATTGAGAGTTGTGGTGTGCGTGGTGATGTTGTGATTAGTGGTGCTCTGCCGGAGAGCAATCGTTTTGTCAGAAGCCTGTGCTGACAGGTCAATGGCCAGGTCGAGGAGGAGATGGTTGGGAATCGCTTCATGGTAGGGCTGAAGAATGACTCCAGTCTTCGATAATTTTGGTGGGCCTTTCGTCTGAAGATTTGCAGAATTGGGGTGCGTGCACTGACGCACGCGATGGCGTCAGATGGAGAGAGGGTTAGGGTTTATGGGTGAGGTCTGGACGATCTTGTTGAGGACTTGCGGCTCAACTTTTGTTCGCCAGTGAGAAAGAACCCTTTTGGTTAGATGCCGCCGCCGCATCTTCGCTCCGAGGTCGTCGTCACCAACATCTTTTAAACGATGCTGCATTGGGGATGGTTCCACAACGCTGGTTTGAGAAATCTGGGGTCGAACTTTCTCCGAGAACCCTGACCAGGTTCCCTTCTCAATGTGGTTCGGGAACGGGAGGATGGGGTGGCAGATGACGCTGGTTAGGGACTGGGGCTACAATTTATTGTCGACTGACATGCTTTCACACGGGATACGCAATGTCTGGCCTTATGTCTTTTGGATGCCAATGTTGAGTCTGCATTTTGCAGTGTATTCTGGATGGCATCAGCAAGTACATAGATGCTGTGCATATCCGTCCATTGTCTGGTAGTGTTTTGAACATTACAACATCACAACCCAAGCCTCTCCTTGAAACCATTCGAGCCATTGTCATATCGGCATCCCATTAACTGTACAGGAAAACGACAGTCGGTGCCTCGGTACAGGTCGCACACTCCGCACGACGGCCCCGCTGGCAACGCACCCCAGACGCTGTAATGGTGCCTGAAAACGGACTAGCGCCCCCCATGACAGGGAACCTCGGCACATGTCAGGACACATTCAAGATCCCCAGACTCCCACCTGACCTCCTCTTTCGACTCCTTCAAAACATCACCAGCCCTTTGTCTTCTCTCGTCTTTTGCACTTCCTCGCGTCTTCATCTTTTTTTCTTGCAAGTGATACCACTGTTGTTTAGTTGTTGCACATCACATCCTTCAAAATGGCCTCTCCTCGTAAGTCACATCTGTCCATCTCTATCTCCCTTGCAAGCGCATCGCATCGCATCGCATCGCGAGCGCAACGAATTGCCTATTACTCCGAGACAAGAAGACTAACAACAATGTCACAACAACAGAGCAGATCCGCACTCCCATCACCGATCTTTTCAAGATCAACCACCCCATCTTCTTGGCTGGCATGAACGTCGCTGCCGGCCCCAAGCTGGCTGCTGCTGTTACCAATGCCGGTGGTCTCGGTGTCCTCGGTGGCATCAACTACACTCCCGACATGCTTCGCGACCAGATCGAGGAGCTCAAGTCCCACCTGAACGACAAGAACGCTCCCTTCGGTGTCGATCTCCTCCTTCCCCAGGTCGGTGGTAACGCCCGCAAGACCAAGTAAGTCTGAATCGCATCAAGTCGAATGTGTTGCCGAACTCTAGCTAACCAGGGTTTCCCCGCGCAGCTACGACTACACCAAGGGCAAGCTTAACGAGCTCGTCGACATCATCATCGAGTCCGGTGCCAAGCTCTTCGTCTCCGCCGTCGGTGTCCCCCCCAAGCACGTCGTCGACAAGCTCCACTCCCACGGCATCGTCTACATGAACATGATTGGCCACCCCAAGCACGTCAAGAAGTGCCTCGACCTCGGTGTCGACATCATCTGCGCCCAGGGTGGTGAGGGTGGTGGTCACACCGGTGACATTGCCACCACCATCCTCATCCCCGCCGTCGTTGAGGCCTGCAAGGGTGCCATCTCTCCCCTTACCAAGAAGGAGGTCCTCGTTGTCGCTGCCGGTGGTATCCACAGCGGTCCCCTTCTCGCCTCTTCCCTCATGATGGGCGCTTCCGCCGTCTGGGTTGGTACCCGCTTCGTCCTCTCCGAGGAGGCCGGTGCCTCCGAGGCCCACAAGGAGGCTGTCCGCACCGCCAGCTTCTCCGACACCATCCGCACCCTCATCTTCACCGGCCGTCCCCTCCGTGTCCGCAAGAACCCCTACATCGAGAACTGGGAGACGGAGCGCGCCCAGGAGATCAAGGAGCTCACCTCCAAGGGCAAGCTCCCCTACGAGTCCGATATCGACAAGCTCATGTCCGGCGCTGCCGAGATCCCCAAGGCCATGAAGGATGCCTTCAAGGCCGACGGCGGCAGCGACGAGGTCGATGTCGATGACATCCTCGACCACTTCCAGCCCTTCCTCATGGGCCAGTGCGCCGCCGTGTGCAACGAGAAGAAGAACGCCAGGGAGATCGTTGACGAGTTCATCAACGACGCTGTTGCCGTCATTCGCAAGGGCAACTCCTTCATCACTGTCCCTGCCAAGCTCTAAAAAAAGGTTGTCGCATCTGGTTTCGTTTTTCTGATTTAGGGGTTCTCTAGAGGTGCCTGATTTGTTGGCTAGCATATACCACTCTCGCATGCCCTATTTGTATTGATAGCTTTGGCGCTTCTTTTATTTTTATTTTTGGTTATGAGGACAATGACATGGCATTTGGACCATCTTCGCGTTCCGCTTTTGCTTCATCGTGCTTTGATATGCGATTCAATGCAGGCCGAGGCGTAAAGCCGCTGTCGCGCCGCAGCCGCGTGTGGCCTTCTCTAATTACGATCCGTCCCGAAAGCCCGCAAAGGTTTATCCTTGTACTTTCGGAGTTCATCAAATTAAGAAATACGCTGGTTGTTGACGTCTCTTAGCTTTGCATAGCACCAAGGAGCCTGGTAGGGATTTATACATGGGGTTGAAGATGACTAGGGTCCGGCTTGCTGCGTTGTCTCTTTACATTTGGAGATGTTGGTGAGTTGATCTGCATGTCTGCCTACTGATCCCCAGCTATACCCACTCGATCTTTATGCATCTTATCGTCGTGCATACCCAAAGTGGATTATCTGACTCCATTCCCAACTAGTCTCCTGCGAGCTCTTTGAGGTTCCCCTCCTCAGTTGCGACCCAAACGACTTGTCCTACGATGGCGGTTTTGGCGGTGATAAGAAAGTCAAGAGACAGGTGAGTTGTGACAATGGTAACCAGATTGGCCAACCATCAGAGGTAAACCCGCAAATGTGATTTGATGGTATCGTGAAACAAGCGCAAATGCAAGATTCGTTGGCTGGTCTCGCTGGTCTACTTGTACAGTGGTGGCATCGTCAAAATAGTGCGCCCAACGGCTTGTGAGGACCTGGCCCCGTGTGCGAGTGACGTCTGTCTATACCGCTTTGGGACATCGCGTGCCTGCGGCCCGTCTCCATACTTATCCTCCTCACTCCGACTCCCCGCCTTCAAAGAATAAGACGGAATCATCTCATCTTCATCTTCACTCGAGCCGTTCTTCTCTTTTTTGTCTTCTTGTTTGCGTGCTGGACATTCTTCACGCATTATCGCCCTCGTCATCAATCTCCGGTTCGAATCTCCGATTGCACCATATTTCACCACTCCACCACACTACCACATCACCACCACCATGCCAAGACTTGAAGACACTCAGGTCTACGACCACGACGAGGAAGATGACCTCCTCAACCGTAACCGCCGGAGGGTTGTGCGTCTCTGGGAAGACTTTGTCGGGTTCGCATTTCAGGGGAATGTCCTCGAGATCGCTTTTGGTTTGATGTAAGGATGCCATCTATGACCGCGAATGAACAACAAAAAGCTCACAAATATCAACAACAGCCTAGCCACAATGTTCACAGCCCTCGTCACCTCCTTCGTCTCCGACATTGTCCTCCCGCCCATCTCGGTGCTTCTCCCACTGAACAAGAACTTGGAGGAGAAATTCGCCGTCCTCCGGTCCGGAGCCAACCATCCCGAGGAAGGGTACAATACCCTGAAGCAGGCGCAGGCGGATGGTGCTGTTGTTATGGCTTACGGGTATGTTGTTCAATGTCACTTTTCCCATGGGGTTACTTCACTTGGGACCTCGAAATATGGATCGGATATTAACCGTAGCCGTACCAGATTCTTCATGAACCGCCTCCTCAACTTCATGGGTGTCGGCTTCTCGCTTTACAGCATGGCCTCCGTCTACCAGTGGATGTCCAAGGACCCTATCATCAAGAAGACTGTTCCGTGCCCGTATTGCTGCAAGTTTATTAATATTAACGTTTGTCTCCCCATTTCTTTACTGTATCTTTCCTTCTCCCTCCGATATCGGCACTAACAAAAACTTGTAGTCAATCCGCTGCATAAACTGCACCTCCTGGCTCGACGGCCGCGAAGACATCCACCGACCGATCCACACACCTCCCAGCCTCACCACCGCAGGCACCGCAGGCGCCGCAGGACCTTCTTCCGCTTCGAAATAGGGACGGTGGCATCCGGATCGTGATTCCAACCCCAACATGAACTTTGATGACATGACGACAAATAGTGCTTACCAAGGCGATGGCTATAGTGGGGGCGGGGGCGGTGGCGATGGAGGTGGAGGTGGTGGTGATGGTGATGGAGATGGTGCGGCTACGGGTGCTGGTGCGGGAGGAGGAGGAGGAGGAGGGCCGGTGGGAGTGACTGGCTTTGGCTTTGGGGCTGCGTCTGCATCTGCGTCTGTGTCTTATGGGGCTTCGGTATCTACAAGTCGATTCGGATCATTTGGGGCTGGGGGTGCTGGTGCTGGGTCTAGGTTCGGATCGTATGGGACTGGGGGTGGAGGGAGGTTCGGATCATATGGTGCTGGATCTTTTGGAGGCGGGTCATATGGTGGTGGGGGAGGCGGTGGCAGGGGAGATCGAGGAGGTTGATGAAAATATTGAGTTTGTTGCGTTGTTGCGTTGTCGTTAGAAGGTGTGGAATATGATACCCTTACAGTTACACCACCGTCCACTCTTCACTGGTCTTTCACAAGCTATTCACAAGTCATTCGCCTTCCATCCACCACCTCTTCACCTATCTCATTTCATTTACCCACTCGAATGGTCGTAAGAATAGACCAAACACGTCCCGGTCAATACACCACACTTTGCTTATACTCTATCACACACCCAGGCGCCTTTATCATACCTTCTGTCCGAAAATAAAAACATATCCTGGACTAAACAATCTCCAGTACACGAAAAAGCAAAAAAGCTCAGCTGCCCAAGCCTGGAGTCGAAGCCAGCTGCATACCTACGAAAACACCACGCGTTTTCTGGCTACCACCAGCACACCTACCACGTCGGCTACTGAGACTTGTTGGGAGGTCTGGACTTGAGGCTTATATGGTCAGGTCCTAGTGAAGTTCCTGCTGCTAGAAAGCTGAGGCCGGCGTTCTAGAAGCCCGCCAACCTCGGAAGGAACTGCTCGCGTTTTACCCACAAAGTAGCTCTTTTGGCTACCAATCTTGTCAATTCTTGTAGTGCCACCCTACCTACCTTCAACAGGCGACGGAAATCCTTCTTTCGATCCCGGCCATCATCTCTCGGCAACTATACTCGATATCACCCGACCCTTTGACCGCAACTTCAAACCTAGAGGTACGGACATCGGACCTACTACTACGGACATCGGGAACTCCCCCTCCCATCCAGTCCATTATTTATCCACCCAATCCACATACCTGCCTTCCCACTCAAACCCACAGACTCACAACACCAACCCCAAAACCCCAACCACCACCCCAACCAATCCCGCAACCACCACCGCCCCAAGATCTCCTCCCATCCCCATTCCCGAGCCCGGATCCAGACCTGCCGCACCACCCTGCTCCGCCTTCGTCTCCGTCGGCTTCGGGCTCAAGTTCCTCAACCCCCCCGTGACCGTCACAGGCGTGGTATTCGCCAAGCTAGCGCTTATGCTCGTCACGCTGGTCGAGACTTTGGTGGTCGGCGCGTCGGTGGGGCCGTAGATGGAGGTGCAGGTGCCTATGTCGTCTTGGCCGTTTTTGAGGGCGCCGGGGGAGGGGGGGTGGTGGCAGTGGTAGTCTTTGGTGTGCCTTTGTGGGAGGATAAAAGGGGTTGTTAGTGGGGAGCTTTTGGGGCTGAAGAGGGGAGAAGGAGGGGGTGGAATAGGGGGGAGAGGACGGGGAGAGGAGGGTAGGGGGAAAAGGAAAGGGGAAAGGGATGGGAATGGGTAAGGGGAACGGAAATGGAGAAAGAGCAAAGAAATACGTACCATTCACTACCAACCGTATACATAAAGTTGTACCCATAATACATCGGCCCCGTCTGTACGGTTATTCCGCCATGATAGAAAGACTCGCAATCCTTGATAGCGGCCTTCTTGGGATCGATGCATTTTACTGCGTAAGTAGCTATTTCGGAAGTGTCCGCATTGGCGAGGGAAGCGCCCCAGTGGATGTCCTTGTCCTTGGCGTCTTTAGTGACGATGGGGAAGTGGAGGGGGATGACTGTTGTTGTTGAGGAGTTGATGGTAGTAGTGGGTTTAGTGGAGATGGAGGGGGTATTAGTGATCGAGATTGTGATTGTGGGATTGTAGGAGTAGTATTGGTCCTGGGGGGGCACGAGCTTTTCGACGCCGCCCGTTAAGCCGACTGGGACTTTGAGTTTGTAGTATTGGGAGAGGGCGAAGGTTGTCACGTCGGTTTGCCCGGTTACGATCTTGGTGCAGGTACAGGATGAGGAGTCAAAAGTGCAGGATTGACGCATCGACCTGTTACATGTTTGTCCGTTAGTATCATCAGAATCTTAATCCTGCAGAAACATGAACCAAAGAAACAACAACATACCAAAACGGTTGAGTCCCATCTTGCTCAATAGTGACACTAACTCCATAACTATTGGTCCCTTCCCATACTTTCATTCCGGTATGTACACCGCATTCAGTCGGCTTCACGCTACCTGGGCATGCAACCCAGAAGCTTGTGAGGCCTGGAACGGAGGTGATGACGGAGCCTACGAACTTTGCTGAGGTAAGAGAGCCGGTGGCCGTTTTGACAGTCCGGGACGTCAGGGTGGGAATGACGAGGTCGATGGTTACTGTTACAACCACTGATACCGGGGGGCCGTTCGTAGCGATGGTGGATTCTGCAGAGGCAGAGGGGGAGGAGGTAGAGGGGGCCGAGGAGGGGGAGGCCGGGGAAGAGGGAGGAGAAGACGCTGGTAGGGCAGAGGAGGAGCGGGAGGAGGTAGTGGAGAAGGAGGAGGAGGAAAAAGAAGAAGAAGAGGAGGATAAGGATGATGAGGAGGGAGAAGCAGACGATGTTACTAGGACTGGGGAAGGGAGGAAAATTGATGCTACTTCGGCTGCGGAAGCGGATGAGGATGATACTGCTAGGACTGGAGGGATGAGCCCGGCCGCTAAGGACGCGCATATTATGGCGAGGTTCTGGAGGAGGAGCATCGTGATCGGCCCGTGATATTAGCTATGGGAGACGTAACTGAAAATTGATGATAGGGGTGATTTGGGTAGTTGACGGTTGAGAGGGCTCTATCTCTATCTTGGCCACGGTGAGAGAGAGAGGGCAGTGAGTATCCAGTCGTGATTGAGCGCAGGATATCACGATGTTGAGGGGACGAAGTAAAACCATGTTCTTGGCATGCTCAAATCTTACCTTTCGACAAGACTGTTGTCAAAGCCACAGTGTCTGCCTGTTGAGCCATGTCGGGGTCGTGACTGTGTTGCTTTTTCCCGCTTTCCTTCTTGGATCTCCAGACAATCTTGTGCCCGATTCTGGTTCCGGGCGGAAAGAGTCAAACTTCAGGGGCAAGCATATGAAATGGATGAACATGAAAAACAAAGACTTGTTCTTCGCTGGCAGCTGTCTTACGACCCCTGGCTTCTTTGTGACTTTGGGCGGCTTGTCGACCCCTTACCGATTGTTTGCTCTTAACATAGCACATACTTTGCAACAGCCTTTCATTGTCTTGGAGTTTCTGCGTATGGAGCCTGACAAGTTCTGCCCTTTTCACCGGTAACTTACCCACAACATCAAAATCATAACCCAATGAACTTGGAGCTTCGACTCCCACTCTCAAGCTGCGTGTAGGGGGGAAGAAAACGAACAGAAGGAAGGGTGACGATCATGGCGACCGGGAGCCCATATTTAAGCCAGATAAACAAAGGAGAGCAACATTGTTGTGAAAGACAACTTTGATAGCGAAAAAGGTAAGACCTGGGGATCACTAATCAGAATCCAATTGTCAACCTTGGATATGTATACCAGAAGGAGGGCTGGCATATTCGACTCAAACCGAGACAGATTTTTATCGGCGAAATAGACTCAAGTAACGGAAAAGATCGAGGGTAGTTGGTTGTATGCCCATTGCCCTGATATTCGTTCGAGACCTTGAGTGTAAAACCGGAATTTCTAGCCCACAGTAGAATATGCGGACGTGCCGCGGGATGGCGTCGAGGTTGATCCATGTAACAGCTTCCATCTTTTCAAGCATTTACTCGGAATTATTCGAAAGGTGGTTCAGCGTCAGTGCCACCCCAGAGTCGTGAATAGTTGTTTCCTAGGCTTCTTGCTCGGTCTCGGCCAAGGCTTCGGAGAAGGTTGTTGGTGAGGTTACACCAGGATTTTGCCGCTCAAACTGGGGTCCATGTTATCTTTTTCTGTTACTAAAAACATTGGAGGCCGGAGAATTCAGTTGAAGATTACTGATCATCTCGACCAGTGAATAGTGAGTGAAGTGGCGGTATCTTGCTTCAGCGAAAGCCAAGATCCGAGTATGACTTTGGCCGCTCTATCCTCGTCGATAAACCGTAGAAAGATCGGCGTCGATCAAGTTTCGATATCCGGTCACGCGGCCAATTTGATCGGAGGAAATCTCGTCAGTGTCTGACCGCTACCTCAACGGATATCGCGGAGTGTCTCAGTTGGGTGTCTTCCTTATATATACAAGCGGCAGCATGATGGCCCAAGTCCACTATAGGGCCGTCTTGGTGCCGAAATGTATCCTGGGATAATGGATTTCCGAAGCGAGACAGAACTGGAGGGGAAAGGAAATGGGATTGCTTACATCACTCGAGTAAACAATCATGATGGTGTTAAGAGAGTAGGCGGTAGTGAACGGGACATGGTCGAAAGGGTGGGAATATGCACTAGGCGGGAAGACTATGTGGATACTGTATTTAGTGCCGAGAGAGACACACAACGTCCTGCAATGAATTGACGGTGAAAAGACTGTGACAAGCGGAAAGTCGTTGATTCTGCTGTTACCTAGTCAACGGAGTTTGGTACGATGCCGGCAGTGTCGTCCCGGCAGGTTGGGACTAACGGGCTCGGATCCGGCCGGGTAGGGCTGGCGGACGCTATTCCGAAAACAGAACGGGATGGACACGGGGCGGCGACCGGACACTCAACGACAGATCGACTTGTCAAGAGTGCGAGTCAAAATCGGATGGCAGACGACGATGACGACGACGGAACCTATTACCATTATCAAAATCCGGATTGGTCCCATTGCGCGCCGGCGACAATTCCGATGAGACCGTCGAAGCAAGTGCGGATGGGTGATGGGTTCGGAGAGAAAGTGCAAAAAACCCTTCACACCTTCCAAAATTAACCAGCAGTGGTAATTTGATCAGGCTCCACCTTTGAAAGTCAACGGCAGGTACGGGCAGGTCACCAAAACAGCGATCCTCCCTCTCGCCGGGCGCGACGGATCACAAGTCGCACAACGGCACCCAACCGTGCGTGACCCGACCGCACCGCATGTTCGGCATTGTCGCAGTGTCGTGATGTTGCGCCCAAGACTTTGATAAGAGAAAACGCGTGTTCACCTTGCCGAGTTGCGGGTTTCATCACCAACCAAGCGTCTTGGCGAGTCTGACACTGTGGAATCCCGAACCGGCACCGCATTTCGAGTCTGACTGACGAGTGACGATCCCGCGATATTGTAGTAATCAAAGCAGCCTCAGCCTGAAAGGAAGAAAGAAGAGAGCGACGAAAACGAAACCTCAAGGGCGAATATAAACTCTTGGCGTGTCTCTCCTCCCAGGGAACTTCCCGTCCCGCTGTGATGTCGCCAAAACACACCGATGTGCTGTGGTCAGTATGCAAAATGGAAGCTGCAGCAGCGGGCGCCCGGCAACCGTCACTGCCGTCCAGCGATGTTCAGCGACGCCCAGAGCATCCAGCCCGCTCTGCCAAGCACGCCAAGTACCGCCAAGGCCAAACAATGCACCCACAGACGAGTCTTGGTCGGGCTTGGATGGCGATCGCGAGCGGGTTCCGGGCTCTTTTGCGGGCAGTCCAATTCCCTGGATGCTGCATTCCCCCCTTTCCCTTTTTTTTCTCTTTTACTTTTGTCATCGCCATTCCCCATCCATCCCCTCCTTCAAATTGTTTGTTTTTCGTTGTGAAATGTTGACGGTACTACCATTGGAAGGAGAAGAACAACCCAGTTCGCGATCGCACGGCTTGACTCGGTGAACAAGAGAAGAGGGAAAAGGGACACAGTCAGCACATAGCACAGACGGAGAACAAAAAGGAGAATGCGCCTATCATCTCTGCAACGCATGGCCACCGGCTTATCAGCACCACCAGCACCAGCACCAGCACAACCAGCGCGGGGTCACAGTCAGAATGTCGCCGCCGCCGCCGTCGGAAGAGGTCCTTCTCTGGCTACAGTAGCCGCCAAACTTGTATTGCTATGTGCGGTCGGCACAGGACTTGTTGGTGGTCCTCTCGGTGTCAATGGCCAGACCTTGACCACGGCGACAACCGCAGCATCGGCGGCAGTAGCGTCCGCGGCTCCGTTGGATATCGCAACTCCGACTAGTACCACTACCGCCGATCACCACAAGCATGGGTCCTCCTCCGACTCCGCTCCCGCCTCTATATCCGGGTCCGATGTGATCACATCCGTGGCCAAGCCGGCTGCCGAGCCCACAACCGTCTCTATCTGGGTTCCCGGGTATATGAAGCATGATTGGGAGGAGTTGAGGGGCAGCATCATCAGCAGTGTACGTTCCCTTTTGTCCTCCATCGGATCTATGGTTCACGTTTTCCGCTCGTGTACTTGCTGCGGTCCCGGTTCATCATGCTCCGATCCCCACAACGTCTTCATGATCGTCGGCTCTAATGCATGTCATTGTCGCAATACAGGACGAATCCATGACCGTCTACACCATCTTTTGCGCCGACGGACAGCCAAGTTGCGCCCTGTCCGCCGATGCACCCTTTGTGTTTACTGAAGGCCCCAAGTCCTTCAAGTATACAGGGGTAGCGGAGCCAACCTTGTATGTCAACCTCTTTGTCCACTTTACCTTTCATCCCACTTCTTTTCCTTCCCTCCTTCTTACCTTCTCTCCCCTACCTACCAAACAATGACTAACACCCCCTCCCCTCTTGACAGTACACAAGAGATGCACTGCAGCTTCAATGGCACCACCGCCGCAACCTGTGCCGGCACCTCCTCAGTCGGCTCGAATTACGTCGTGGGCACCGTCACAGGCCCCGCGGCGACGACATGGACAAAGACTTACAGCAGCTCCAACATCACCTGGGTCGCCTTGACGCTTGCAACGCCCGGCCCCATGGTTGGCACCACGGACATTGACGGCACGGCGGTGGCGTCGGCGACCGGCGGAGATGCTGATAGCATTTTGGGAAGCGAGGGACTATTCGCCCCCACGGGTGCCCCCAAGAATGGCGCTGCTGGGGCCTCGACGGTGGAGAGGATAGGTCTTTTGGGGGTTGCTGTGGCGGGTGTGGTTGGAGGGGTGTTGATGCTTTAAAGTGTCTGCAAAGATCAAAAGCATTGAGGGTCGAGTTTTCTTTTTCTGTCTTTGCACTTTTTTGGCATTGGCGCTGGCGTTGGGACGGGGATTGATTGGAGGATATACCGCTTCGTTTCAAGTTTCAGCAATTCCCGTTGGGATATGTCATTGCAGGGTTGGCATGGTATGGAATGTGGGGGAAAGGAGGGGGCGAGCTAAAGCATCTGCTGGCCGAGCGTAGGACGCTATGAAAAATGGGAAGTAACAAGGAATGCATCAGGCATCGAAGATGTTTGTCGGTTGTTGTAACGGATCAAGTTGAGGTTGTGGTTGATAGCCTCGTGACAGCGAATTTGGGTTACGTTCCAGACATTCAAGTGTTCATTAAAGATCCGGTTACTTCTGTACTCTTGATGTCTTATCATGCTTTCATCAAACGAAGGCTGAACTGTTACCCGGGAAGAGATGAACTCAGGTTTGGTACTCGGATCTTACCGTACTTTGTTCCCGTGTGTACGACACGGTGCCTGGCTGTATCTGGGTCTGACAGAACGCAAACCCTTCCCGTCGGGATCACGAAACGGGTGTGCGAGGATCGACGAGTGAGCTGGTCGAGCACGGTTTGATATCATATCTCAAGGCGATTCGATCTTCAACTCTGTGACATCTTCACAAGCTGTTCATGTGAGCAAACAGGTCAACTGGCTCAGCTGCACCCGAGAAGAACTCAAGGACAGCAGAGACAGTTCATGATTATGATTAGCAAGTACTTCTTCGTTTGACGCTGCATACCGTCTCTATCCTTTTTTCTGATGGGAGAGAAATGAGCACAAGAGATGTCTCAAGCCAGCAATCACCAAAGCC
The DNA here is from genome assembly GCA_009806235.1 of Neurospora sp. CHS-2018c. Lineage (NCBI taxonomy): Eukaryota > Fungi > Ascomycota > Sordariomycetes > Sordariales > Sordariaceae > Neurospora > Neurospora sp. CHS-2018c. The sequence goes on along the minus strand of RAPC01000049.1, from coordinate 174,970 downwards.
AGAGTGACGCCCAACAGACGAATAAACCGAAATACGGTGATTAGGTGTTCATTAACCGCAACCGCAACCGCAACCGCAACCGCAACCGCAGCCAGTCCTAACCAGATCTACCAAAATAGTTGCAAAGTCTCACTACTAAACAGTCGCGCGGCTGTTGCCAAGTGGTAACCGGTAACCGCTGACGACTGGAGAAGAAGCTCAAACTCACAAGCGAAAAGAGATGGACGTCGCCAGTATCGCATTCGAGCATCCTCGGCCTATCAATGCCCACTTTTGAGTGTTTCATGTTTCTGGGCTCAATGGACCTGACGATCCCGCCAATCATGACCCCTGTCGTTCCTGAATTCTTCGTCAGGACCCACTTGGGTCGGGCGCTCCAGTCCGCTCCAGAAAGAGAAGGAGCGTCAAATGGAACCCCTGTGGCTGCCACATGCACAGCTGCACAACTTTGTTCCTGCCAATTGCCCCTGGCAAATTTTGAACCGCAATTCTTTCTTGGCGGGGTTCATGTTCTTTGTGGATTGCACTTCACTTCTTTTGATCATCTGGGTTTGCTCTCACAAAGTGAGGGAGAAGGGACACAATGAATGGCAATCAGAGCTGCGAAACCTCACACATGCCAAGTTTGCTTCTGGCAGAATGGAAGACAGCCCCCAGCGGCACAAGTACGAGCGAGCGAGCGAGTGCACACAGATGCTGATTGGCACGGACAAATCGACTGGTTGTTGTTGCCCCTCTCTCTTGCTTCAAGGTTTCTTCCTTGTCGCTGTCCATCATCGACAGCCGTCTGATGGAACTGGAACAATTCCCGCCATCAGCACGAACGACAATCAACCACAACGCCTCGCCCCCCTTCCACGCCTCCATCGAACAGCCGCCCATCCATCCAAACATAAATCTTTTTGCCGATCCCCGTCAGCATGTGGTGCAGCGCAAAACCTAGGGTGTTCCCTGCAAGTTTGGGGAAACGAAACAAAGCTACACCCAAAATAAGAAAGGTTCGGGGCAGTCGGAGCGAATCCGCTTGCAATGGTACCTGACTTGAACGCCTTCGACGCGCATCTTTCCGTCCGTCGTCAAGCTACCTTAGTGGAAAGCAAGCATCCACAATGATCTGGAACTCCTCGATTGGCCATCTTGCTTCCATCAAGGCATGTGTTTGTCGATTACCAGAACCCAGTGGTCCAGAGCACACAGCAGGACACAGCACCTACACGAGAGAACGCGAGAGAGAACGGGTGTTTCCCCGTCAGTCCCGGTCCCCTCATTTTCCCCATCCGATACCTCGCTCTACGTATCCATGTTCACACCATGCAAGCCCCAATCGCTGCAGTGTGTGTTCATCCTTCCTCCGGCCATTCATCCCCATTGACCACTGAGGTTGCCATGTCCCCCATCCCCGTCCCCCGATCCCCTCCTTCTTGCATACCGGGTGGGGTCCGGATCACCGAGGCACCCTTGGAACATCCTTGAGGCTGGACTCTGTCGCCTGCATGGGTTGGAGCTCAGCCTGCCCCTTTCATCCCATCCCCAGGTCCTGGTGTGGGGCTCCACCACCATGAGGCTCCTACGTATTGTGGTGGTGTCTGGTTAATAAAGCTGACGGTAGCCCAGCCCAACATGCCCGCCCGTCCTATTCAACTTTGTGTTGTTACCATTGTCTTTGTTCTATTTCATCTTCCTCTCCTTTCTTCGTCATCGGGCTGTTTCTTACAATAAGGCTTGACGCCAACAATAGTGTTGACCACTCAAACCCGATCCTTCATCTTCTGTCCTTTCCTTCTTCAACCTGAAGCCTTAAGTGTGCTTCATTTCTTTCCTTCTCGAAAATCGACAGTCCATCTAAACGCCACTGAGCAACGAGTCATTACCTGCAGCTCATATTTGCCTTCCTTCTCTTACGACCTGGTCACACTCAACACTCGCTGGACGATAAAGTGCTGGATTGGAAATACACGACACAAGGGGAAGAATAAAAAAAAGACCAAAGCCTTCAAGAAGAACTTAACTGAACGACATACACCAGCCCGTCACAATGAGGTTCGTCAAGTCAGTACGGCCCGTGGCAGCGGCCATCTCTTTGATCTCCGCCGGCGTTCCCAAGGAACTGGATATCAGCAGCACTAGTAAGTCGGCATACCTGGTCAGGTCACACTTCGTCATCGGGTGCTAACACAATCCCAGCTTCGGTCCAAAGTGTCGCCAAGACCATTGCCCAAAATACCATGTCCTTCTACAAGGGCACGGACGACCAGTTTGTTGATCTCGATGCCCCCTACTACTGGTGGCAATGTGGTGCCATGATGGGTAGCATGCTAGACTACTCCCATTACACCGGCGATCACACCTACGACAAGAAGATTGCAACTGCTATTCTCGCCCAAGCCGGCCCCGACTTCGACTACATGTCCCCGGCCCATGCTGGCCAAGAAGGAAACGATGACCAGGCCTTCTGGGGTTTCGCCGTTCTCGCCGCTGCCGAGCGTAACTTCCCTCAGCCGCGATCTGACATCCCGGGATACCTTGAACTTGGTGAAAACATCTGGAAATCACTTGCCTCGCGATGGGATACATCGACCTGCAACGGTGGCCTTCGTTGGCAAATCTTTGCCTCGAACCCTAACGGTCTTGACTACAAGAACGCGGTCAGCAACGGCGGTTTTTTCCAGCTCTCGGCACGTCTGGCTCGCATTACTGGTAACCAGACCTACGTCGAGTGGGCAAACAAGGTGTGGGACTGGACCCAGGGAACTGGTATAATTAACGACTACTACCAGGTCCTTGACGGTGCCAGCTCCGCCAAGAACTGCTCCGACGTCAACGCCGCCCACACGCCCTCCTTCTCCTACAGCCAGGGCATTTACATCTACGGCGCCGCCATCATGGCCAACATCAGCACCGGCGCCGACCAGGATAAATGGACCGACCGCACCAACAGACTCCTCGAGAGCTCGCAAAACTACTTCACTCCCTTCCTCGACGTCAAGAACTCCACCGACGTCATGTACGAGCACGCCTGCGAGCACATCGACATTTGCAACACAGACATGCGCTCCTTCAAGGGGTACTTCTCGCGGTTTGTTTACGCCTCCAAGATCATGGTCCCCTCCATCAAGCCCACTGTCGATCGGTTGCTGCACACCTCCGCCAAGGCTGCTGCCCAGGGGTGCCAGGGTGGTTCTAAGGGAACCATGTGCGGAACGAAGTGGTATGTTGACGGGTTCTATGGAAATGCTGGGTTGGGAGAGCAGATGAGCGCTTTGGAAACGATTCAGGGAATCTTGATCGATCAGGCGAAGCCGCCGCTGAAGGGGAATGATATCAAGACTGTGAGGACTTTTTCGTCGTCGTAACAGACGTCGAGTGATGAGACTCCGACTGGCAGTGAAAGTCCAGAGGCGAGTTCTGAGCCGGAAAGCGTGGCGTCAGGGGTCAATGAGGTCAACTGGCAATGGTTATTATCGATATTTGGGCTGGCTTGTGTTTTGAGTCTATGAGCCGCATCTTGCCCTCGAAGTGGCGATGCCGGTCAAATCTTCTGGCTTGTTTTTACGCACATCATTATGGCCATCGCGTTGAGCATCTTCAGTTTGATTCTTCTTCTTCTTTTGTTCTTCGATTCTTCTGTATATATAACATATTTGGGATAGGCTTGGCAATATCACCGGAAGGAGACAAATTCGATGATTACTTACGCACCGCAAGACACTTGTTATGGAATGGAAATGACCTTGCCGCAGTCTGCCCTACAGATGCTCCCTCCTATACAGAACCATATGCAGTCATTATGCCGCTTCTGCTCTCCCTGAATAACATCTTTTCGTCCCGTGGTCAAAGAGTCAGTGCGGGGGTGCTGTGTTTGTCGCTCCCTTCCCCTCGCCCCAGCTCCCGGGTTATGCTTCAGACCTTTGTTTTGTTTTGAGTAACATCAAAGCGATGCCTGCAGAACACGCAAAATATCGCCATGGAATTCCTTCACAGTCAAAGACCGATATATCTATTCCGACACATGATGCCGTCTTCGAAACCGTCACTCATTCGTATCCGAGACCATGCTCCAGTCAATGGAAAAAGGGTAAAAGACTGTTGGTATATATAGAATCATGAATACCCACGGGGCATGGACTGCTTCATGAAGCAGGCTGGACATCGTGAACACGCCTATCTACCTCTTCGTTATCCACTACCTAGTTCCTGAATTCTAGCTCAAGAGTAGCTTTCATCGCCATGATGACCTTCAACTTCATCATCTCCTTCCTCACCAGCTTCCTGGCTATAACGGCCCTAGCCCTCCCAGCCCCCGACAACAACACAGAAATCATCGACTTAACCCGCCCTGTAACCCATCCCGCTCCACACATCCAGTATCCCCGTGCCGATACTTCTTCTTCTGCTTCGCTTCTCAGCCGCCGTAGAAGACCACCTATGACAAACAACGAAGGCGAAGATACCCTCCCCCCCTCTCCCGAAAACACAAACACAACCACCCCAATAAGCCCCCGCGCCTGGCCCGGCGTCGGCCCCCGCAAATGGTGCAAAGACTTCACCTGGATCGACGAAACCTCCGACGCCTCCCCGCTCCTCAAAGACTGCGTCCAAATCGTCGCCAACCACGCCGCCGGCAAGAACCACGGGGGGGACTGGGTCTTCATGGCCGGCCAACACCGGATCATTGCCACAGCGGGCACTTGCGCGTTTGGGGTTTCGGCGGGGGGAGGGGTGGCAAGGGGGCAGTGGTTGCTTTTTGGGAGTGAGGATGTCAAGAAGGTGGTGGAGAAACTTTGGTGGGAGGCCGGGGGGAAGGATGCGAAGACGGGGGGAGACGCGGGGGAGGGGGAGGGGTTGTCGAAGTTGAAGGAGAAGATGGGGGGGAAGGGGATGGCGAGGTGTGCGAATACGATATTGCCGGGGGATTGGGAGGTTGAGTGGAGTGTTTATCATACTTAGGGGGGAGGGGAGGAGGGGAGGTGAGGTGAGGGAAGGGGGGTATGGATCGGAAATGCATTAAGGAGATGTAATATGACATATGTAATATCGGAATAACAAATAATTCACGATGAGGTTAGGTTCTACTGGTGGAAACAAGCTCATGAATTAGATGTGAAAACGCGTAGGGAAGTAGACCCGGAGTCTCGAACCAACAAACAAACCAGTATTGAACTGTAGTTGAGTTGGGGTCAGGAATTAACAGAAAGAATCAAGTGGTTGTGCTATTGTGCTGTGATTTCAATGTGAGCATCCGGTCACAGAACAAACGGGAAAACCTCACCCGGACTCAATCCCATCCCGTCCCGTCAAAGGCACCCCACAGGGCGGTCAAACGGCAACGACGAACTTTCTAGTATGTTGCCCTTCACAATCGCTCCTTCCACTTTACTTCACTTTTTGCAATCTTTCTGCCAGGTCTGATATTGACCGCCTTGGAGACCACCCCGCGCACGTCGGGCGTACATACAAGTAATCCAAAAACCACCTTCCGATTGAACTTCCCCTTGTGGTTTCTCACCTGCCATTCAACGCATCACCTCCACCTGACTCATTCCGAGTTTCGAGCACACGGAGGTCAAGACTCCGCCTCTAGAAGCGACAACCTCGCGCTCTGGAGCATCCCAGTTGTCTACCGCCTCAGCACATCCGTCAGAACGACCCTTTGTCACTCAAGCAGGCTGTATACGCCCGGATCTTGCTCAACTCGGGCTCAGTTCACACAAAGACGACAAGCCTCCCAGCGCGTTCGTCTTCTTATCACCGCCACGCCACGCTTTACTTCCGCCTGACGTGCCGCTGGGACGATCTCGTCGAATGATACGAGTCGCGGCAACGGCCCCTTCGATCGTCACGTTTGTTCCGGAAGACCAGTTTCGCGAGAGAAGTCGTTGACTTCCGCGTCAGCGGCACGCACAAATAATTGTACCTGCAGTACATGTAGGTTTCTGCATTCGGCTCGCTTTACATACAGGTAAGTGCCATCAACCTCCGTTCACCCTACAACCCATCCCACAGCCCTTTGTTACCTTTGATCTTTCCACGTTATTTTTCTCGCAGGTGCTGACAACGATGGTTTAATCAGTCATCTACAATCGTCCTTAAACCGGAGAAGACGAATCACGACATGAACCATGGCTTCTACTTTCCACCTTTTCCCTTTTCTCCCTTGGGAGCTGCGTGCTCTCATTTGGGAACTGACGGTTGAGCCTCGGACAGTCGAAGTCCACACGATTAGCCCGCCTCAGGTATATGCTGGCGGTCGGCGACCATACTATCGGCTGGTCTCAACCACGCCTGTGCCAGCACCACTACACACTTGCCGCGAGGCGCGCAGTCTCGGGCTGTACCAAAAGGCCTTTTCTGAGGTTGAACATGTCCCAGAAGACAGCGAGAAGCGTTATATCTGGTTGAATCTGGACATTGACATGATCGACTTTGGGCGGGAAGACCTGAGAAAGTACAATTTGGTTACGAAGTTCATCAGGCGGCTCAAACTCAAGTACTCAACCTCCGTTTTTATTTCGCGCGGACGTTTCACGAACCTGGAAGAGGTTCACATAGATTGCATCGATGACTGGATTTCATATCCCGAATTCCTAGAGTCAAGCTACTACTACCTCCGAGACCACTTGGATCTCAGAAATATTCTGTTCATTTTTTCGAAGGATGGTCGCACAACCAGTGCACAGGAACTGCCCCTGTTTGATGACTACTACAGCTCCCCCGAATACTAGCAACAGCTTGGAGAGGAATTGTGGGCAGAGGGATTTGGGGCGCTAGAGCTGGACATGTTCTCCACGCTCGTAGGTTTAGAGGAAATCGGGATTCACATGTAAACGTTAAAACCAAGAATTTAGGGAGATTATTCCTGTCATGAAGGTTGACAAACGAAGAAGAGGTCTCTTTAACAGCGAAGGGAACTCCGGTGGTTTACGTTTACTATTCGTACGACGCCTTGACTACTTGGCTACCATCAATAGATCTCGATTTCACAAGGAACCACTCGCAAATTGCAACTGTTGATGGCTAGATGAAGATTGCGAGCAGACCTTCCTGACAGGTATCCGCAGGATAGTTGAGCAGCAACTGAAGAGACTTCAGATCTTTTTTTCAACACTTGCTCGTTCCTTCTATCTGTCTCTCACTCTTTCTAACTGCTCTCTTTTCAACATTATTTGGCAAGTTTTCTTCCGGCGAAATTTCTCACGGCGATGCTTTGCACCCGTCTGTGGTGTAGGACGAGCTCGTGACCCACCTACCAATGTCCGCCCTCTCTAGGCAAGTATTTATTACCACTCTTGTTTCCGCCATAAACTGGTCTGAGGTTCCGAAATAAAGTGGACTTGAGGTTATAGACCAACATAAAGAGAAACGTCCTTGTGCTATCGTGCTGTGACTTCTACTGCAATGGAGAAGATCTGTTGCGAGTAATTCCAAACACAGAACGGGCGACATCGCAACTTGAGTTTGGGGGACTGTCCTTGTCGGCAATGATATTGGTGAACAAAGGGAGCATTGTGCGAGGCGTATGCCGCAGAGCTTACTCAGGAGCGGCTACTCTCAAGACGGCCGGGGCACGGGTACAAGTTAGAAGAACCTGGAGAACATGGAGGTTGAAATTACGCTGGGAGAAGAAGGGGGGATGAGTGAGGTAACTGCGTAGAAAACACCTAACCCGTCAGAGAAGCCCGCAGGTCAGTCAAACGATAACGACGGGGCTTCCATCCCAACATGCCCTCCTCTGCAGCCGCTCCTTCCACTTCCACCTTACTTGTTGCAATTATTCTGCCTGGTTAATACTGACCGCCTTACGTCAGGCAACCCCCACGTAGTAGGTAATCAAAACTGAAGTTCTTCCCCTCCTCTGGTCTTTCACCCGCCACTCAACCCGTCCCTGCCACTCCTTCCATATCCTCGGGCTTGCAGAACCCAAGCCTCATCTTCAGGACGGGAAGCAGTATTCCTGTGCTTTGAAGCATCTCGGGTCGAGATACGTCCAACGGCGGTTCTCTATTTCCTCAGCGCTTCCTCCAGAAGGAACTCTTCCCTCAGGTGAATCGTATGCGCCCGACTCCTCCTCAGCTCAGGTTCAGTTTGTTCGAAAACAGCATTCATCTTGGACCCCGAACTAACTCCCGTCCTCACGCGTAGATTATCTCATCACCACCACTCCACTACCTTGTACTGCTGTCGCCTGCGCGACGCTGGAACATCAGGTACTCGTCGAGTGTTACGGGTCGCAACCACAGCCCCTTCGACCCCGGAGGGTTCCTTCCCAAGACCAGTTTTACGACAGAAAGCTATTGGCTTCCGCGTCAACGGCGCTCACGAAGAAGATTGTACCTGCGGTGCATTCTGGTCACTACATGCGGCTCAGTCTACGTTCAAGTAGGTGCCAACAACATCCAAGCCTCCCTCATGTGGTGCCCGCAACGAAGTTGCTGATGACAGTGTGTTTATTAGGAATCGACAAATGACGACTTGAACAATGGCCACCACTTTCCACCGTTTTCCTGACCTCCCCTGGGAGCTGCGTGCTCGAATCTGGGAACTTTCCGCTGAGCATCGTGTAGTCCACGTTGGCACGAAGGGGTATGGAAAAAACAAGGCGCTTTTTTCCGTTACGCCCATCCCGGCAATGCTGCAAGCGTGCCGCGAGTCACGTAACCTTGGAGTGTACCGACAGTACTTTTCCTGGAGGGGATACGTCTGGTTGAATCTCGATCTTGACATCATCGACAACGGAATGCAGGACCTTCGCGATCTGAAGTTGGTTGCCCCATCCATCAAGCGGCTCAGGTTGGAGCGGAGTTTTGTCTACGATGGCGGCAATTCATTGAGTCTTTTTGAGAACTTGAAAGAAGTCTACATTGTTTGCCCAAATGAGGGCAGCTTGGGTCTCTGCGCATTGAGTTGGAAGTTTTACCAGGGCCCCTTGGACAAAAAAGATGTTATATTGCTCGACCAAGTCAATGATCGAATGACGACTTTGTTCGAGTGGACTAGGGAAGCTGAAGAGCGCTTCGAGCCGCACCGAGAGGAGTGGGAAGCTATAGTCCGGGAGAGTGGCAGTGAACTTTCTTCTCATGAACTGCAAGGCAGGTACTCAATGCTACCCATTATCTATGCTCTTGACGGACAAAACGGCGGAGAAGAAAGGCTTCCATACTACCTAGGTATCCATACTACCTAGGTACCACTGAAGGACCTTGAGAGAAGGTACGCGCAGATCAGGTTGAGCTTCACGGCATGTATACACGGGGAGAGAACTGGCAACTACGTTGTAACTGGACTACCAGAGACGAGAATCCTCGACTGCTAGAGCAACACACCGGTTGGGCTCTCAGTTAGTACCTTCGTTATGCGGTAAAGTTAATTGACGAAATTAAAGGCACTTTTGCACTAATTGTGCCCTTCCTGTGATGACACGGATACAATACGTGTCTTTCTGGGTTGCGGGACAGTCCATGTCGAAATCTCAGAACTTTGACATCTTGGCCTCCCATGCAGGTGGTGTGAAAAAAAGTCCGGACACTCACTGGATCTGGTTTGGTACAGTCCAATCAATACTGGTTTGATTGTTAGCTCGAGACTTCGAGTAAACTTCCTTAGGCGTTTTCATGCTGTGGATATGCTTTCTCCCAAATAAAATACACCGTATTGGATCTTGTTGATACCTTTCGGATCCGTACCTAGCTATTCATTTAATCTTTAAAAGTTTTAGGATGATTCGGAAGATATATCGTCTAGTATACTAGGAGTAACTAGGTACCAAGCTAACAAACAAACCAAATTGTATAAGCGTGTCCGGACTATGTTTCACATCACCTGCCATGTTAACTCGCTCCCTCCATCTGCTTGCTCATTGTTTTTGCCTGATTTTTTTCACCGTCTTCTGGCAAGCTCGTAGTTCTCTCCCAGCGCAAATCTCACGGTGATGCTCTGAACCCGTCTGTTGCGAAGAGAGAGCTCGCACCCATCCATACTCTTCCACTCGAGTATTCAGGTTACTAACTAGTCCTGTCTCCAATTGAACTTTGTCCTTTATTTCTCAACCGCTACCTTTTCCTTCAAAAAAAAAAGACTCTTCAGGAAAGTCGTCCAATCCACAGGCTTACAAAATCGGTTCCTAGATCCGAGCCCGGAGCTCCCAGGGCACCGTAGGTAAGAAGCAGATAAAAGATGGCCCGCTCTTATCTGAGTGCAAAGCATCAAGTGGACGCGAATAGCTTGAATGGAGTTGTTAATTAGTAACTAACAAGATTGCAATGGTCACGCCACGTAGAAGATATTGACCGAGCGGGCCGGGTGACAATACCCGATACCGGGACGGATCCGGGCATGGAAACTCTTCTCGGCGTTGGAAGTTTGGGAAGGAGCGGCCCTTATGAATTCTAAGTGTCACGACTGAGAAACGCCTGCAGCCTGTCCCCAGAACAAGAAGTGTCCAGCAATGCCTGCTCCTACAAGTATGCATCGGTCTGCTCCTTCCCCACCCACGCAGTCTTACCCTTCCGCCCTTTCTGCAGGTACGTACCGTACGTACCGCTTGGGTGACTCTGGCCAGGTCGGGACAACGAAGTTGGCATGGTCAACTCTCTCCTCGACATGAACTTTTGTTGGGGAGGCTCCCCACGCACTCAACCTCCCGTCGCATTCTCCGCCATTCGTTGTCGCGCATTCAATTACCACCTCCAGAGCAAAGACCCGGATACTCGTGTCATCAGCCATTCCCCCCTCAGATGAAACTGCCCTCGTTTTCGGCCACTCTAATCCCTCAGGCCGACCGGGTTGCTAGATTTTTGGCACCCTTTTGTCAGCGGTGCTGATCCTCACCGATAACTACGACCTCTCGACGACAAACCTACGCGTTCTACATATCCCAGACAAAGTGGCGGCAGAGGCCCCCATCTTCAGACTCTTCTTCAAGCGCAGTGCGTTAGTGGAGCATACATCATACCTCGTACCTGCATTTGTTGCACGTAAGTAAACTTCCCTTGTACTTTTACTCCATGTTCTTGAACGAATTTCTAACAACGCCATGTCTTCTAAGTGTGAACAGCCCTCGGGAACTCAGCAGATACGATGGCGTATTGTCCCTGGCTCTACTGGGGGCGCACCTTCCACCCTTTTCCGCGCCTCCCGACAGAGCTTCGTCTTCAAGTTTGGGAGCAGTCGCTGGACTATTGGCGTGAGGTTGATGTCCGCGTCAAATCTGGGCAGGGACCAGACGGCCGGGTTTCTGTCCATCTTCTCTCGCAAACGCCTACTCCTGAAATCCTTCACACCTGCAAAGAGGCTCGTTACTCGGGGGTCTACCAGCAAGCCTTCTCGGACATCCCACACCGAACAGCAGAAAATGAGCGGAAATATGTTTGGGTCAACTGGGACTGTGATATCATCAGGATTGGGAAGACGTCTTTTCTCTGGTATAGATATGAGTGGAGTGAGAGGGATTGGGCATTCATACAATACCTACATTTTGCGAGGGACAAACTCTATGACGACGAGGTTGAAGCGCTCAAGTGTTGTATAACTCTCAAGCGGGTTGTTGTAACCTGTAGGTCTGGGGAGTACAGTTGGCGTCGGGCCTTCCCAGGCTGCCCGACTAGTTGCGACAGCGTTTTTACGGTTGGGGTTGGTCCAGATGGCATTCAGAACTTGGACGGCGAGGAAGATACTCTGGTGGATAGAGCTGGTGACGATCCGCACGAGGAGTGGTCTGTCGAGATAACTCCGCAGTTTTTCCGCGGCTCTTGATAACTTCTACTTTTCGTCTCCGATCCAGTTCGTTGACCAATCTGGAAGGGCAGATCTGGAAGATGGTCACGTTTATCGTTGAAGTGCTTGACGTCTCAACGAGAGCAAGTCTTCTCAGCAAATGCAGTCGAGTTTGTGTGTCCCTTGTTAGAACCTGGTGGATAAGTGATACGGAAGGCAATCTTCGGGAAATTCTCTAATGTCTAATGGCGGCTGTAGGTACGTGTGAGGACGAGATCATACATGGTTAGCGCTTAACACAGGCGCATAGCAGCATCATTCATTCAATGGCTCATGTGCTGGCTTTCAACTCGGCCGAATATAGCAATTCATAATCAAAATCCAAAAGCATGGATAAACAGCAGAAGGGTAGAGGCGATGCAATGCACTCCTCCATCTAGGTACTCTCTCTATATGTCTTCCCTCTCAGCGTTTTTGTCACGTAATACCGCAATTACTCGGGGCGTTCGTTTTCGTGATCCAGTAGACTGTGTTGACTCTACCGAATGGCGGGCGCTTAGACGCAACTTAAGTGCTTCAGGGTTTAGGCTTTCCAAGACATTCAAGCGTGTCTGTCATGTCATGTTGGATGTGCTTCCCCTGCTGAATCCCGAAGTGAACACCCCGAGTTAGGTATGCTGTAATATGCTCCTTCCCCACCCATTCTTCCTCCTCCCGCCATTTCTGCAGGTACCTTATGTACAATCCGAATACAATTAAGTAGGTAGTTGGCCTGGACGAAGTTGGCGGCATCCTCGACTCTCGCCTTCGGATGAAATTTGGTTGGAGAGGTCACCTTTACTCTGCCTCCCATTCACTGGCTTTTCCCCTTCACTGGGCCAGGATCCCTTCAGTCACTCTTCATCTTCTCTTTTCTTCCTTTTGCTATTCAATCCACTACCTTGCTGACCTTGCACAATCTCTTGCACAATCTCCACACCTTTTTTCTGACCCGCAACACTCGACACTGTCCGTTGCGTTTTCCGCCATTCATTGTCGCGCATTCAACCGCCGCCTCCAAAGCAACGACCCAGACTCTCGTGTCATCAAGCTTTGCCCGTCGAGGCGATACCATCACCCTCCCCCGCTGAGAAGGGGGTCTCAGAGCGGAGCAATACCTGCTTAACAGTCAACACAGCTGGACTACTGGACGGAGGAGCACGAAGTGGAAAGACACCGACGTCAGGACGGAAATTTCATTCTCCCACTCTCGATCTCGCCAGCTCTAGTCCCACAGAGCGACTGGTTTGGTCCGTTGCTAGTGCCCGTTTGTCGGTGGCTGAAATAATTCCCAAGAAATACGGCTTTCCCACAACGAAGCTACGCGCTCTACATCTCCCCAGGCCCAGACAGGCTCGAGACAGGTGGCGCAAAGACCCCGTCGTCAGACTCTCTTTCAAGCGCAGTGCATTTAGTGGCATATGCGGCATTAGTACCTGCATTGGTCACACAGGTAGTCATTTCTGACATTCTTCCGTGCCTACTCTCCCGCAGACTTCGTTCCAAGCGCTGACAATGTTGTGATCTTCAGCTACATACCAGTGACTACTTGAGACCTCGAAGAACACGGCGACAGCATGCCTCCCACACACACCGGCAGTACGCCCGCCAAACGGACGTTTCATCTATTTCCCCGTCTGCCCTGGGAACTCCGTGCCATGATATGGGAGGCCACGATCCGGCCTCGCGAGGTTGATGTCCGCGTGGTTTCCCGGCGGATACAAACAAAACTTCGCATACAATTGCTTTCGGTGTCGCTTGTGCCAGCGATACTCCAAGTCTGCAAGCAGTCCCGCTACCTGGGACTGTACAAACAGGCCTTCGCTGAAATCCCATTGCGCACACACCACTCCCAGCGAAGATATGTGTGGGTGAACTGGGATTATGATACCATCTCGGTAGGGGGATCCGACCTGTACCACTTTAGGTACAAAAGTATCCAAACTTGCATTCAGCGGCTCAACATCAGCAGGTCACTGCTCCATCCTGGGGAGATTCAAGATCTTCAAGATTTTTTGAAGCTCAAAAAGCTTTATATACTGGCCGACGATAGCTTCAAATTTCGATGGGTCTTTCGCAATAACCCCCTTCCCTGTGGCCAGAAGAATATCTTCTTGCATGACACAAAGGAACATACTATATGGAACAGCTTCGACTTAGATAAATTTTGGGACGAGAATGGTGACGAGACAAATATTCAAGGGGTCATGGACCTATGGCTCGGTGCCTTCTATGAATCCACCTTTGCTCTTGGTATATGAGGGGAAGGAGCATCTTGGAAGGCAGATGGACCAATAAGCCCATGATTGTTCCAACGAGGCAAAATTATGCTCACTCTGCACTGTTATATCATGTACTTCTTTGTCGGAGCGGAGAAAGAAACATGGGGCAACTTCGAGCAGGGATTTGCGTGTCTGAGTGGTGGCTGTACGTACATATGGACACGATCTTATATATTCAGCCTTGGAGTGTTACATATGACTGATCTGAATATACTACTCAGTCCAAGATCATTCGATTGCGAATTGATCTTTCAACAGACCTCCGGAAATGGCTGGCAAAAATGAAGAAAAACCGTGGACCAGGAGCAGAACAGCAGATGAGATGCAAGGCACCCTCTATCTAGGCATGATGTATGAGAGATAAATGCAACGGACTTCCGTATTCCTTCGGCGTGTGGGTATTGCATTTTTTTTTTTTTCCACGCAATCTGCTATGTACTCATTCTATATATCTTCCCTTGCAGTCTTTTTGCCACGCAATAGTTGACCGCATGAGAGCAACTTGTTCCCCAGGATATGTGAGGAATAAATGCAACGGACTTCCGTAGTCCTTCGGCGTGTGTGCATTGCATTTATTTTTCACACAACCTGTCCCCTCCGCACGACCTATTTATTTCTACCTGACCAGACTGCTTTGTGATTTTCTTTCCTAGTTTTCATTCCCACTTCCTCAGCGTTCCTCCAGATATTGCGGCCACTCAAGTTGACGATACAGCGACATCCATCACCGCAGGCCATCATCAAGTCCGACGAACTCTTCACATATCTGACTCGTCCCAAAAATTCAGCAAAGACGGCGAGGGTACTGCTAGACTATCTATCTTCCTTGAGCCAACTTATCTCCCTCCACATTTTGTGGCCGTCGACCATCACGATCAAGCTCCACACGATCTTGTCGCCTCAATCGCTTCCACGACAAGAGAATAGGGACAATCAGATACCTTCCAGTTACTGCAAGATTCTACGAGGTATGTGTTAGCTCCCTGCAAGCAGACGATGGGACTGGCTCGTTCCTGTGATGTCCATTCGACACTCAACTTCCATTTCTTCTTTTGCAAGTGCTAACATCTCGTCATCTTCCATAGCTACCCACAACACATTTTACGAACAACAAGCATTATGGCCACCACCCTCCACAGGTTTCTTGAGCTTCCCTGGGAAATCCAAGCTCGCATATGGGAACTTAGTGTCGAGCCTCGGACCGTCAAGGTTCGCAGAGTACGGGTCAAGACTAGCCACGCCAGTTGCAGCAACCACAAAGGCCGCAGCACAGCCTACGAACTCGTTACGAATACGCCGGTCCCGGCAGCAGTGCAAACCTGCTACCAAGCTCGTTACAAACACGGGTTGTACCAACGAGTCTTTTCCGAGTTGGACACTGTCAGATCTGGCGAAGAGCGCCGGTACGTCTGGCTGAACTTGGATATTGACACGGTCGACGTGGGCTTTTCGAAAGGGTTCAATCTATGGGATTATGAGAGTGTTGCACGATCAATCCGGCGCCTCAAGTTTGAGACGGCAAAGATTACGGTGTGCGATAGAACAGCCTTTCAAAAGTTCGAGAACTTGCAGGAGCTTCACATAATCTGCTTGGACGAGAAGATGCTTAATGGGCTGGCTACAATGGAGGGCTGCTTATCCAGATATCTACCATGCTCTGTGAAGAAAGTTATTGTACACCATACCGCGAGCGGCTTTACGCGCCAATGGGATGAGTCCGTGGGCGATAATGACCGTCGACATGTCAGAGGGTACGGGACGGCATTACGTGGACCGACAAGCCTTCATTCCGCTTCAATTAGAAGGCTCCAAGTTGAATTCGTTCTCCCTCTAGCAGATGTTAGGAGTCGAATTCCTGCCACTATTGCTCACTAGCCTAATGTGCCAACATCCACAAACGTCCATAACAGGAGCGCTCCGGGAACGGATGAGTGGCGTAAGCGCGGGGATGGGGGCACGACGTGAGCGGAACCATGTATGAGGGCGGGAGCAAACCATGTACTAGGCCGCGTCAAACATTCTGGGAAGGAGGAAAGAAATTTCTGATTTCTGTCGGGCAGACTTGGATATTAAGGTTTCAACTCCTCGAGACCACTCCAGAGTAATATACTTTGTTGCTGTCATACCTGCCCGTCACGCATATATGGTGATGCTATGTGAATTACCGAGTAGTTGTAAAGATGAACCGAACATGGACGTTCCAACGCACGTCTCTTGGTTTGGATGAGACCCTTTTGTTCGTTCAAGAGGCTGTACCAGAACTGCGATGTGTCTTGTAGCTTGTGACTTTGTGTTACGTGCTTGGAGATGACCTCATTCAGTCCCTTTCGGGTAGTATCCTATGGCCCAACACTGAAGTCTTGATAAAGACCACTTGAGGTGAAAACCAGTAGTCTCGGCGGTAGGTGTCCTATCTTCGATCTCTTCAGCATGTCTTCACGACCTCATCCACTCACCTACTCCATCTTGGCGGCAGCGACCTCGGATGACAAGGCTGTGCCTTGCCTTCACTGGTACGCTCCTTCCTCCTTCACTTCACCTCCCTCCTGCCTAAGGTACCAAACTTTCTGCCTCGTCCCATGTTTTGACCGCCTTTGGACCTGGCCCCGCGCACGCCCACCTATTTCTCTACCTCTTCTTCCACGCTTCTGAATTCTTTCTTTCCGCTTCACGAACCGCCCACCATTTTTCCAAGCAGCGCGGTGCACAACCAACACCGCTTCGCACGACACTGGAAGCACAACAGAAGGCGCAACACACCACGACGTCCTGACCCTGGCGTGACGGTCAGCGGCGACTCTTCTTCGCGCCGACATCGTGGCCCTCGACAAGCGCGGCCCCCTTTCGCCATTCTACCTTCTCTCCGCCAGCTCTCCCTGACTTCGCGACAATAACCAATCTGCGGCTGGAAGGCGGCACTCGCCCACTTGAATAGATCACCTACTTCCGCGCGACGGCCTTCTGCACCCCTGCTCTCCCCGGACCAGCGCAAAAGTGAGAGACTTCCTCCAGTGCATCGCTCGCAGGCAGTAACTTGCTGGTCCCTTCCTCTGGGCGTCCTCATTTCCCGTTCAGTGCGCCACAGCAGGTAAGTTATCGCGAGCAGATCAGCTCAGCTTTATCTTTCCTTTCCGTAGCGATCAGCTATCTCAATTTTGTCTCATATGTCGCAAAGCTGACGAGGTTGCTCTAACCAGACACCCGAACAACAAGAAAGTCACTACCCAATCGACAAACAACGAGCAAGATGGCTGCTACCAGCTTTCCTCTGTTCATGTACCTGCCGTTTGAGCTCCGGGCTCGGGTATGGGAGCTGACTGCGGAACCTCACACTGTCGCAGTTTACAAGTTTTATAAACACCATATTCCAGCAATTGTACAAGTCTGTCGCGAAGCTCGTCATCTGGGGGTTTACCGAAAGATCTTTGGGTTGGAAGACTATTGGGGCAAACCCCAGCGCTATTTCTGGTTCAACCCCGAGCTTGACATCATTGACATTGAAGAAAACGAATTGGGTTTTTCATTGCCTTATGCAGCATCAATCAAGCGCCTCAAGATGGACAGGGCGGTTCCCGACTTCGCGGACATTTATTGTTTTCAACAGTGCGTCAACCTGAGAGAGCTCCGTCTTACTCGTAGGAGCCAAGTGGTCGATTGGCACGCGTTCTTCACGAGATTCCCTCCCTCCTGCGGCTTGGAGAACATCTTCATGATAGGTAATGTTCGGTTGGGCTTGGTACCCCTCACGTTGGCACGTGTTTTTCACGAGATTCCCTCCCTCCTGCGGCTTGTAGAACATAAGATCGAAAGGAAGGAGTGTATCCGTCGGTGGGAACAGCTTGATCTTTCCGAGAACCACTAAGTATACGGTGTGCCGTTAGCAGAATGCAGTAGAGAGAAGGTTCGCGAAAGAACAATTTCTCAGAGCAGACAATGTATCAAGGGGGTCGGCAGGCCAGAACAGAAGCGTGTAGATAACGGATAGGATCTCGCGTCATGGCTCTAGATGCACAGTATAGCGTCCAATTCAAATGCATATGTCATTCTCGATCCCACCCGCCTCTTGTCTTTCAAAGGCCATTCCTTGTAATTTTATGCCTCTGCAACCAGCGTCAAAGCCTATAACGAGAATATAATACTTTTAAAGCTGCGATGGCGCAGGTCACGGTGTCGAAGGTCGACACAGGCCTCCGAAGTGGTCGTAAAAATAAACCGAACATGAACAGTCCAATACGGCTCGCTTTGGCTAGGAAAGGCCGTTACAAAACTGAATAATTTGAAAGCACATCGGCCAGAATCACCTAGGGATTCTTCCATTCAGGAACTGCCCAGAAGTTAGTTTCAAAGGTATATTAAAAACGCTTGATAAGAGTTTACCCAAGCTGTATGGTACTGACCGTGACGTGTTCGGTTTCTTCTTACGACCATTCGGTCTCCAAAGCATCCGGGCCAACTTGATATAGCCCCGGCTATCGGCACCCGGAGATAACTTGGTCACTCCAGTGATTGGCTGTCTCGGACAGAATGCGGAGTAGACTAACAGTGTTATCAGTAATAGCACCCGTCTCAAGCTCCGTGGCATCGCTCCCCGCAATCGGCAGTCGTGATATCGCAGCCATGATCTGCCTATAAAAGGCTTGAATGGCCCAAGGATCGGGGCATCGCTGTCGCCCCTCGCTCATGTCAAACTTGTTCTTAGAGGCTTCTCACCCTTTTATTCAACATGAACCCTGAATACCCCATCCCTTGGGAGGCCCGCGCCGCGAAGAAGCGGGAAGACACTCTCTCAAAGATTCCTCCAGAATGGCGACTAAGTCCCGCCGACCTAGAACTTGCATCCAAGCAGCGTGATCTTACCGGGCCATTTATCGAACGTTTCCTTGAGCCCGAGGTTATCGATATCGTCAGAACGGACAGCGTCCCTCTTGTTAACGACATTAGGGCTGGTAAGCGCTCGGCGGTAGAGGTCACAAAGGCATTTTGCAAGACGGCGGCTGTTGCTCACCAGATTGTTTGTATACCTCTTGTCCTTGCTTGCTAGTTGACGGGACACCAGCTGACAGAAACAAAAGAACAACTGTCTCCTCGAAATCTTCTTCGACATCGCCATCAAGAGAGCAGAGGAACTCGATGAGTATCTCCGAGTAAACGGCAAACCCGTCGGCCCACTTCATGGCTTGCCCATCAGCTTGAAAGACCAGTTCCACGTCAAAGGCGTCGACACCACCATGGGCTACGTCGGTTGGATAGGAGGCAACATGGGCATCATCGACCCTACCCAAACGCATCAAGTCGAAAGCCAAATCACCAAAGAGCTGCTAGCTTGTGGCGCGGTGCTTTTCTGCAAAACCAGCGTCCCGCAAACTCTCATACTCGGCGACACCTACAACAACGTAATTGGCCGAACCCTCAACCCTCATAACCACAACCTCTCCTGCGGCGGTTCATCGGGAGGAGAAGCGGCGCTGATGGCCCTGCGCGGCAGTACGCTCGGTGTCGGCACCGACATTGGCGGATCGGTTAGGATCCCGGCCGCTTTCTGCGGTATCTTTTCCCTGAAGCCGACTCCCGAGCGCCTGTCGTATCGGGATGCTGCGAACACGAATCCGGGGCAGAATACTTACCGCTCTACGCTCGGATTTATTAGTACCTCTCTTGACGGATGCGAGCTTGCTCTAAAGTCTGTGTTGTCCACAAGGCCGTGGCTGCAGGACCCGGCTGTTGTGCCTATTCCTTACCGACAGGATGTTTTGGATGATGTGTTGTCTCGTGCGGACGCGAGTGGCAGGGCGAAGGCAGACCGACCCCTGAAGCTTGGTATCCTGTGGAGAGACGGCAGTGTCGAGCCTCACCCGCCTATTCGTAGGGGAATGGCGATTGTCGCTGAGGCAGTGAAGAAGGCTGGTCACAAGCTCGTGGACTGGAACCCCCCGCCTCACGCAACTGCTCAAAAGATTCACGTAAGTTCCCGTCCACGCGATACCCTTCTCCCACCACAGTCCGTCCCTAACAATGACACACATCAGTACTCCTTCCTCCTAGCCGACGGCGCCCGCGACGTCCATGACCACCTCCTTCGCTCCGGGGAACCCCTGATCGCCGACCTCCAAGCGTACTTGAACCTGAAAAACCCCATCCCACTACTCGAGTACCAAGACTTGACCGTCCAAGGACTTGCTTGCGAGCTGGCCTATTCGGATTACTGGAACTCCATGTCGGGAGATGACGGACAAGAGGTCGACGCTATCATCATGCCCGTCGCGCCCCACGCTGCCGTGGTTCCGGGGAAGTTTTACCACCTTGGGTACACGGAGGTTGTTAACTTGCTGAATTATAGCGCGGCGGTGATTCCGGTTACGAAGGCCGATAGCGGGGTTGATGGAGTTGATGAGACGTATAGGCCGGTGAATGAGATTGATAGGGCGAATTGGGAGTCTTGTGAGTTTTTCGCTGGAGGGTTTGCCGTTGAGACTGGAGCTAACGATGCGTTTTTAGATGACCCGGAGATCTACCACGGTGCGCCGGTGGGAGTGCAGATTGTGGCTAGGAAGTTTGAGGAGGAGAAGGTATTGGGTATTGCGAAGTTGGTGCATGCCGCGCTTTTGAATGCCCAGTCTGCTTGAGGTTCTTGAGGAGGTTTTGTGCCGCCGTCTTGGTCATCGGGGCCGGCGGCGTCGATATTCGTGGTCTGGCGGTAGAGACCGCGAAGGAGGGCCAACGGGCTGGGTTTTCGTGGGTATAACGACATCATCGATTCATGAGGTATGCTAATCGCTTTGAATAATTGATATATTGCTTCCACGCAATGGAAGGAACATATTTCGGTGTATTATCTTTGTCGTGTTGATGATAGTTGGAGAGACTCGACTTTCGAAATGGATGATGTGTTGTTGACTGTTGGGTGTCGTGCGAAAGGAGGGCATCCCTGAAATACAGTGCTCCCCGGGAAAGCTTGTTAGTGCGAGACCTCGGTAGAGACGTCTAGGCGTCTTGTAACGGGGAAAATGTATCTTGGAATACGGAGAAAACGTTATTCAAGGGAATATATGTCATTCAAGAACTGCCTGGGATGTTCATCCCCTAGTTCAGCGTATATCAATGTGTTTTTGTGGTCCTTCGATCGTTCAGGAATCCTCATCCAAGAACCACTCTAACAGACGAGCAGCGGACGGTACGGGAGGACGCGTTGCGGGTGCACGGGCCACCACGCCGACAGATACACGCAAAATGTTTGGTTCCTTCCTTTTCGCTTCTTCCACGTCACAACCAAATCACAGCATCTTTCTTGTACATATTTTTCGCCGTTTAGAGGTTCTGGTGCAATCTCGCAGTCCTCACCTTTTGAACCTCTCGTGATACAATTATTTCCCCATCTAACTCAGTTCAACTGACGCTGAAAGCGAACGCGCGACGCCGATTGTGGACGGAAGAGCGCAGGCGACGGCGACGGCGACGGCGACGGCGGGATGGACGGATGGGTACGGCCGGATGAACCAGCCCGAAAAAATACCGGCAATGATGATATCGAACTGGCCCAGGTTCTCACAGTTCAAGATGGTGTCCCAGATGCCATCGCGAACATAGCAACTTCCACTGCGCCATCGCCGCATCCCAACGCCGACCACAACACTACCACTGGCCTTGATCACGACGCTCACGATGATCTCGCCGACAACCCCCCTTCAACAACCCCAGCTCCAACCCCCATCCCCATCCCAATAGGAATCTCCCACTCCCTAACCCTCCGCCTCTACACCTCCCACTTTCTCTCTACCTGGAATTCCCGCCTCTTCGAAGCCGGCGTCGTCTACTTCCTCGCCTCCATCTTCCCCGACAACCTCCTCCCCGTCTCCATCTACGCTCTCTCACGCAACCTCGCCGCCATCCTCTTCGCCGTGCCGGTAGGCCACTGGATCGACACCGCTCACCGGCTGACCGTCGTCCGCGCCTCCATCGTTGGGCAGCGCCTCGCTGTTGCTGCCTCGTGTGGGCTGTTTTGGGCGTTACTGGAGTTGCGGCTGGGGTGGAGGGCGTCGAAGCTGGTTGATGGCTTGTTTGGAGCTAGTGTGTTGCTGGCTTGCGTGGAGAAGCTGGCGGCGGGAGTGAATCTTATTGCTGTGGAGAGGGATTGGGTGGTGGTTATTACGCAGGGGAAGGAGGAGGCAAGAAGGAAGATGAATGCGCGTATGCGGAGGATTGATTTGTTTTGCAAGTTGTTGGGGCCGTTGACTGTTGCGCTGATTGCGGCGGCGTCGGTGAAGGCGGCTGTGTATGTGACGCTGGGGATGAATCTGGCGTCGGTGTTGGTGGAATATCTTTGCATTGAGACGGTGTTTCGGAGGGTTCCGGGGCTTGGTCGTCCTGCTCCTTTGGATGGATCAGTCAGTCAGTCATTGGAGCCGCTCTCGGTGGTCGATGCCGATGCTGGCAGCAGCACCCATTTCCAGCTTCGCAAGTGGCTCCGGGGGATATCATGGCGCAAGCTGCTCATGATTCCCTCTTTGCGCCTGTACTTTGGCCATCCAGCTGTTATCCCCTCGCTTGCGCTTTCGCTGCTGTACCTCACCGTACTCTCCTTCTCAGGCCAGATGCTGACCTACCTGCTCGCCTCCAACCTCAATCTGTGGCAAGTGGGTATTATCCGCGGCATCTCGACAATCTTTGAGCTCAGCGCCACCTGGATCGCACCGCGTCTGATGAAGCGCATCGGCGTCCTCCGCACCGGCTTGTGGTCCATTACCTGGCAGATGACTTGGCTAGCCGGCGGCGTCTCTTGCTTCTTTTACTACTACGGGAATGGCTATGAGGCAACCAGCCTGATGTCCGCTGTTGGACTTGTCGTTGCCGTGGCCTTCAGTCGCGTTGGTCTTTGGGGTTTTGACCTCTCGGTGCAAAACATTGTGCAAGATGTAAGACCCGTCCTTTTCACTACCATTCAATCCAATCTAGACGAGCTATATGTTGCTACTAACCAGTGTCTCCCCGGATACAGGAAGTGGAGGACGATCGGAGAGGGATATTCTCGTCGGTAGAGGCCTCGTTCCAGAATATGTTCGACATGTTGGCCTGGGCGCTTACCATCATCTGGTCAAACCCAAACTCGTTCCAGTGGCCAATTGTCATCAGCGTCGCGGCAGTCTACGCGGCTGGCGGACTCTTCGCACACTTTTTGCGCCGCCGCAGAGGTCATCTTCTGCACCCACCGGCATGTATCAAAACCAAGCGTCAAAGGAACAACTCAAACTCGTTCGGTGTGGGCTGGAATCGCCGATCAAGACGCAGTACCAGCGACTCCATTATCCTATGATAAACCCCTGGTTGGTTGAGCTGTTGTTTATTTCTCTTAGAATCGAGTTTCTGTCACATGGTAGAAGACCGCAAGGCTGCGACCGCAACGTCAAAATATTGTCTACTTGCTCAAGCCAAGGTCACACAACCTGGAAGTGCACTTTTGACCCCGCTTTCTACACCAATTGTTGCCAGCCTTCTGACCTCCTGACAGTCATATATATGCAGGATGGTTGAAGCCTTGTGGTCCAGCAGTTACAGAGTCGCCGCATTTCCGTGATGGTCGAAGCTTAGTCTGTGATGGTTGAAGCCTTACGGTTCAATATGGAAGCGGGCTTGTGAAATACATCCTCGGCCTCAATGATCTGAATGACTGATTCGAAAGTCCCAATGTGTATAAATCCTCTAATGTCTCTTCCATGACTCCCTGTTGTCTTCATCCTCATCTTCTGTATCAGGTCCAATCTACTACTCCCTTCCGCCCTTCCATTTCTCTCATTCTGAACCAACTCAGTTCAACAACAACCGATCAACACCGCATCCACAAAACCACAATGCCAAATTCAGTATACTGCAACGTCGGCGGCTGCGAGAACGACAAGGTTTCCTCTGGTAACAAACAGCATCAATACTGTTCTACTCGTAAGTTGTATCTCTCCTCTCCTCTCATCTATCAGTGCGCACAACAAGCAGAGCAAGCTCTAATGGAGAGATGGATGGACAGACAAATGCGCCGATTCTTCGTGCGGCCAGCGGAATACGGCGGGTTCGATCTACTGTGGTGCACGTATGTCATCTACATATATATGATGCTCTGTTCACGTTGATATTCAGCTGACATGAACCATTTGTAGACAAAGACAAGAAGTAATAGCTGCTTGATAGGTACCTGTGGCGATGGTCTGAAGATTAGGTGGGATGGAAGATTCCACGGTCGTGGTCTGAATGTGGCTTTTTTTTCCCTTTGGATCTAGGTGATGATAAAGTATCTTTATATATTATAATGCTCTTCCTAACACTGATTTCTCGTGGTTTCTGATCACACCATCTCCATAGTACTCTTCAGAGTCTCTAGTGACCTCGTGTTCTGAAAACACTCCTCTTACCGACTTCTCACCGGTTCCGGAAACATTCGCTGCGGAAGATTATTAAAGGATTAAGAAGGACAAGCAAAATGGAAGCAAAAAGATGCATGAAAAAGAAGAAAAAAGAAACGAACTGAAAAAAGACATACAACACCAGGGATTCGCTGGTCGTCACCGACCCAACTACTAGTCTGGCCCTCACTGGCTTATCTATGGGAGAGCGGACGGGATCCCGAGTTTTCCAGTGGGTATGGTCGTATGTGCTAAAGATAGGCAAGCAAGTGGATTATATGCTAAGTTGCGTGGTGGGGATTACACCCGCTATCGAGATGGACCCGAAAAACAAAAGAAGCAGTAACATAAAAAAGGGATGAGCATACGAATGAAGACGATACGATTGACGACTATGATTTCACGGATATTTCCTAAGGGATAATAAATCCATGGAAATACTCTTCGTATCAACTTGAAACGCCAGGTTCATACTTACGTAAAGGAGAAAGTACCGATACATAGATCCAAACCCTCACTTGAAACTGTACTCCCGGTAGGCATCTGTAAGTTTCCGCGTTTCTTCTAAGACTTTCCCCGGTGTAGCATTTGAGTGACAAGGTTAGTGATCGTAGACATGATTGGTTCGATGAGGCTGCTCGGCGTCTATGCTGTAGAAATGCCGGCATAACCAAGGATTTCCATTCCATATAAGGCGAGCTGCAGAATCGGCGGGGAAATCTGCCTATTCTCCATGCAAGTAAGGTTGTAGGGTGGGATTGACGACTTCTCCGAGAGGATAGGTAGTGCCGATATTGTATACCGAACAGAATGGGCCTGATATCGCAGTCGATCCCGACGAGACATGGCCTTGAAAGCCACTCGACTGAGGACTGACCTCGCCAGCAAGTCAATTCTCATGGTATAGTAGAGGCTCTCAAGCTCACGAAAACCCAATCATTTCGAGGCGAAGTAACAAGAGAGAATGGGAGCACCAATCCGTCACAGCATCTTCAAACCCACCTCGCTTACTACCTTCACGTACTGGGCAGAATCAAAAAGTACGTATGGCTCCGCCCACTCGAAGCTAGTATGCTTCAAGGGTTGTAGCTTTTAGGTAACTGGCATGTTCGAACCCGCGGATCGTGCCATATACGAGGATAACTGCACGATCCGGTACATATTTGCAACGTCAATGCAGTGGAATACAACGACGAACTGTCTCTGGCCGTATTGACAAGGTATGGATGAGGCCAGCCAGGCCAGAAACATTTCCCCGACGTTGCAAAGTGACAAGCGCGCTTGCGTTTAGACGGCAGATCACAGCCGTTATGTCCGAGCAGGCGGTAGTGACAACAGCTTCCAAGTAGGTAGTAGCGGAGAGGGTCTAGTACATGAACAGGGCCGACTGCCACTCGGGCCGAAGTTCCATGCTACGGAAGCTTCTCTCCTTTACGAGAACCATGGTTCTAGACTTCCCCACACGCTTCACTGAAAGCAAGGGTTAGTATAGGGCCATGCGAGGTAAACTCGGCGATACAACCATGTGGGTTGCAGAGGACGGACGGACAAGGACAAGGAAGCGAGGAGGAGCGGGTTGACCCGCCGAAGAAAGAGCCGCTCACCGAGTGGTGCTCGGTGTGCGCGGATAATCCTAACGGGCGCGAGCTACGCCTCGACTATGTAACCGATGGCGGGGAAGGGGGTGGAGGAAACGTGTTGTGTAGGAGCTTTGACATTGGTGTTTCTCCTGTCAAACCTAGTTTCAAGGCTTGGCGGTAGCGGTGCACGTTGCAGCCCCGTATCCTCCTCAGTGTGTCATGACATATCAACCGCACTTTGACTCCCAGTTTCTGGACGCAGTTCGACGAATTTGGTCGTTTCGTGATAATAGAATGCAATGGCCAGCAATGGTTGGTGATCGGAGACCTTGGCAATGGAAAGCCAAGATAGCCAGCTTGTTTTGGTCGATATAGCCTCGTCCCGGACCATGGACGGCACAATATCACGTCGGTAATAAAGGACCACTGATATAGATTGAGCCTCAACAGCTATCCCATCGTGTTAGGTGTGTTATGGACAGACGACTGTGCCTTGACGTCACTGCCGATAAGAAAAGGGGAAGCAGGGTGAAAGGAAGCATATAAAAGAGGAACGATAAGGGGGAAGCAAGGGGTGCAGGCAGGTTAATCTAGGGGTCGGCCACTTGTGCCTTGTCTGGCCGTTCACACTGGTGAGATTAAGCCGTACACCCGGGCGATCAGGGACGTAGTGGACAGCAGATAGCCTCTTAGAAGCAGTCCGGGTACCTCTAGATCGGGGCACGTTATCGTAGGAACAATCCCTCAATGTCTGTGCCAGGACACGACGTCACCCGTCCAGAGCCTATTCGTTGATCGGATGATGACCGGATCGAAGACAGGATTTTGGGAGGATCGGATGTGAGATTGCGTCTGCACCCGATGACAGCGATAAGCCACGATGACGCTGTAAGACAAGGTCTTCTCGTTTTCCCACCCGTCTCACAGAAGCCCTTTTGTAGACGTTGACGTATAATTGCTTCTAACACCGCATATCGCGGCATTAGTCGAGATGACCTGTCCATGTTGGCACAGAGCCACTCGCTACCCAACTGATCGACTGAGGTGTCTGGTGCCCAGCTTTGAAGACTTGCGCGGTGGAGGCCAGAAGGGAACATGGCATCTACTTCTATCCTCCCAGTTTGCGACCCTGGAATCGATCAATAGCAAAGTAGTGATCATGGGCGGCGTGCAGGACATTCCGGGCAGGCCTGTTTCGGCACTGGAGGCGCACTGATGATACTCTCCCTAAGCGAGCAAGGTGTTTGTTGCGTGGAGTGGATCAGGGAAAGATAGCCGAAGAGTAAGCGAGGCCCCCAACTCAGGCACCCGTGGATCGCTTGATTACTCGTATGGTTTGAGGTGTCTGTTGGTCGTTCATTGCCGTGGGTATGCGCGTGAAGTTCCTGAAAGTGGCGTTTCCCATAATAAATGCAAGCCTCTTCATATCGATCCCATTTCCGGGGCTTTTAACCAAAATGAATTGGCGGCATGTTGGTGACGGCGGATGAGGGTGGCTGATCACTCTCTCTATATGGAAACGTCGAGACCAGTCGATAGGCCAGGGTCCGTGGGCGCCGCAAGACCACACCGGGGAAGCAGGAACAACCCGTCCGGCGACCCAGGAAGCAGGAGATACAACGGTGATGGTGGCTGGCGGGACCTCTGAAGCATAATCGACTGCGTTATCTTGCTGGCGACGTTATATTGAGACTATCTTTCGTCGTTCAGCCATTTTGACGCGAGTTCAGCGAGGCGTGGCTGCTGATGCCTTGTCCGGGTTCGTTCCGGTAACTGTTGGATTTTGTGTTAGCATGGGAGGACTGTTGTTGTAGAGAGCTTCAAATCCAGGACTACCTCTACGTCGTTCGGCATTGTTGTGGTATTGGTAGAGTACTGACCGAACTGCTGGAGATGGGAATTGGAATGGAAGCCAAAAAAAAAGCAAAGACAACGTGAAAGGGTTGCAACCGTGACACCCCCAAGAAAAAGAGAGATACCTTCCTGTCTTGTAGACGCTCCGTCGGTTGATCTCGAACTGAACCAACAAAGCTGGAGATGATGCGGGGGGAAGACGGGTGCGCATCCGTGGTCCAACGTCCGTTTCGCTCCAGTCCAGCCAGCCCACTGTTAAGATTCGCCTCAATGTCCCTTGCTTTCGACATTTGACAATTCATTTCGCAGCGTAGACTGTTCCTTCCACGGGCATGGAGGTGCTTTGACAGCATTTTGGCCCCAAGGGCAAGAGGCGTCGTGTGTAAAAAGAGGAGAAAGTCACGACTCGGGTAAGCTCCTGGTGATTGTGGTTGATTGTGGGGTTACACCTTCCCCAGTCTAGAATTTGCGCTAAACTCGGGCAGATACCCCATGGGGCGTGGGGGTTGGTCTCTTGTCCCCGCAGTGGGGCATCGCTGTCACAACAAACAGGTAGGAACAATCTCATCATCGATGGGCGGATCGAAGGGGCACTTTCAATCTCAGTCTCAGTATTGTAACAATAAAACCAGCTCAGAAATCATCATCCCGAAATAACTTTTAATTTCAACCCACTGTGCCGGTGTTAGGAACAGCAATGTCCTCCATCCCCGCCAAGAATTGCCCCTTGGCTCTGAATATTACGGGCTACCATGGTTGAGCATCGAGAGCGTTGATGTTCTACTTCTCTGTTGAGCAAGAAAATGTTCGCATGTTTCGTCAGTCGACATCGGCCCTTTCTCGTAACAAATGGATAACCAAGCAAGCTTCTCCACATAGTTGCGTTTCACGCCTTTGCCCTGGTTGACCTTTGTCAAACCCCGTTGACGCCCGATAGGGGACGGATTTTGTTCTGTAACTCTGAAACAGGAATCTTTCGACCTTCTCGTCACTTCGTGACGGATCGGCCTCATCTGGCCCGGACGCTCTGTGGACCCTGGGGGGGAGATCGATTGCATCACCGGCGTCACTGCCACTGCACCCATCGTATTTCAGTCCATTCCTTGGCAGACACTCGTCGATTCCATTCGTTACATTCGCTGTGTCTCCTGATTACTATTCAGAACTCGTTACCCAACCATTACCCAAACAACACTTTTCAGGCTGCCTCAGTTACAGTCCAAAAACCAACCGACGAGTTGCGGTGAGCACACCACACAGAGAGAATCGTATGTCCCCTTTTCGAGATCTGCTGATGCGACTTTGTTGTGCGATGCGGCGCATGCCGAGAGCTTGTCTAATACAGAGAGGGGATGATGCACAAACATGACACATAATTGGCCTTCAGACCCCTGGCTGTTTTGGACGTTGAATGCCCTCCTTTACACTTTTCCTTGTGAATGTTCCTCATCATAGAACAGAATCACCCAACATCGACCTCCTTCCTGTCTCCAATATGATATCACCAAGACAGCTGCTCAACGCTGACCAACCAACGTAGCCAACGGATTTCTCTGCGACTGCCCTCGATTTACGCTTTGCGCAGCGGCGTTGTCCAAGTCCCATCTCATTGCCTTGTCACCCATTCTACCCCAGGCTGTGCCCCAGACTTTCATCCCTCTTCTCACCCCGCAATCTCAAGAGCCAAGACCAGATAAACACTCGGATTGGACACCCCGATCGCTGATCAAATAAGGGGTAGGCATTCAGGGCAGTTTCAGTGGATGAGTGGCTAAGAAAAGAGAACAGTCCAGCCCAGCCACGCAAGAGAAACGAAATGTCAACGAAAGCTGACGTGATACACGATTACCCATTATCCATTGTTCCTTTTGTCACAGTGTGTTACTAACCTGTGAGTAACCTCGCAATGACCTCCGGTTTGCTCCGGTCCATTTTGCACAGCCGCCTAGGAGACATTGTCACTGCGAGATAAAGCCAGTGAGCTTAAAAAGATTCACTCCGGAATCGGCCTGAGTGCCTGTTTCGAAAATGAGAACACCATTTCCTAGCAAGTGTTAAAGGCAGATGGTGGTGTCCCCATTCGGGACCCCCGTATTACTGCATACTCGACATTGTCACCACTTTCCACGTTGGAGGTTGTCATGCCAAGGGGGGCCCAAGGACTACCAAGGACTACGAACCATAAACGGGAACCACAGCTTTACGTACTGCCGCGAAAGCTGCGCCTCGCCCTCCCATGCGCTGGGCCACATCTCACAAAATCCCCACGGGGATAACCGATCAAAGCAGGGCACAAATTTCCTTGGTTTTTCGGTCTGCCGTGGTCATTGGCGTCGTTTCCGGCCTCCTCATCGTCGTCAGCTCCAAGAGGCGCGGAGGTTCGGTGCGCAGTGCTTGCGTTCGGTGTGTGATTTCAGACAAGAAGAATCCTCTAAAATCTTACCAAGTTAAGTTAGTCCCTTCAGTTCTTTCCTCCTCACAGTTTCAACGTAACGACATTACCTCGAAAGAAAACCAAAAAAAATTGGGGTAACCCAGGGCAAGGAAAAAAAACTCGAAACGTAATCCTCGCTAAACTAACCTGCTCAAACAGCAAGACTAAGCGAAGCCAAGCTCACTTTACGCAGTTCTCAACTCACCAAACCGAAACTGTCCAAGTGTCGGAGGGGCAAACCGGCGAGCTAAGTCTTACTACTCGGAGTCCGTTGATGAGGAGCCTAGCGTACATTCCATCGAAGAAGCCATCGATTGCGCAATATGTATGTATTAGCAAACCTTGAATTCTTCTCGGGTACACCTTCCCACCCCAGGCAATCCCAAGGATTTCCAAGATTGAACTATCGATTAAACCCGCGCGCAGCTGAAGACGCCGCTCGGGTCACCCGGATCTCCGTTATTCCTTGGGTCGGTCACTCGTATCGTACGTACATGAATGTATGGGGTGCATCTGGTCGGAACCATCCTCCGGCTGATCACTCGGTCACTGATCGCACAGACACACACTCGAGATGGATGAGCCAGCGGCTACCGAAACACCATATGCCTGATGTCCTGCCTGATGATGTTAACGACAACCTAAAACGGAGGATCGGAAAATCAAGAAAAGGATGATGATATGCCGCCAACGTTATCTGACTCCCTCTCTATACTGTACGGACCTGCCAGAGTACTGCACCACACCAGCCTACCTTGGCCAAAAAGTCAAATCTGTGTACGACACTCATTCGCAAGACTGTACTTAGCGTGGGGGGGCATCAGTCATTGGTTCCCATGGTTCCTCCTCAATGCCGGGCTGTTGGGTGTCAGATGGAATATTGAATGCCACTAGTGGTGTGCGGGATGGTGTGGTGTTGATCAGCAACAGAAAAGTTGGGGTAGGAAGTACGGGGTAAAATCATCAAAAAAAGGTAACGTTTCGGATGGGGATTGATCGACTTGACTTCCACCCCCCCTTAACAGGAGATAGGAGACGGAGGGGAGGGGACGGAAGGGAAAAGCTGAATTTGTTGCTCCCCGTCAGCCCGCCCCGAACTTTCTTTTTCGTAACCCCGGACTGGATTGTGTCACACGGTTGATGAATTGAGACACAGTTCGGGAGACACACTCGCGTTGCTCACACAGACTGATTTGCAATGGCATGACAGTTTACTTTACCTTGTACCAGTAGAGTAGGAAGAAATATTACTGTGTCGATAATCATCAATCAGTAGTGATATGATACACACCGCTTCGAAAGCGAAAGGGGCGATTTATCAAAACAAGATCAAACATCATCACCCATGCGAGCAAGTGGAAAAAGGACTGTTGTTCGAGTAAACGCGGGTGCAATACCCCGATGTAAGCTAGTGTATTGCTTGTTTGCTTTGATCACCCTGTTGTTTACCAGATGCACTAAAGATTACACTCCGACTCCACGTTTTATGTCCCCAAATCTTGAACCGCTTGATGACAAAATGAAGAAGAGAGGTGTCTCTCGTTTTGAATTCCTGCCTGCCTGTCTGCCATGACCAGAGGAGAGATGGGAGATGTGATGTGATGAAGCCAAATCTATCCCGTCGCAAAAAAAAAAAACACGCCGATGAATATGATGAAACACAGATGTAGAAAGGAAATATTTCCTAATCCCAAAAGCAGATGTATGCCTCCCCAATTCTATAATGTTCCCAGTAGTCCATAACCAATTAAAAAAAAGATTTCGCTGTTCCAGCTGTCCGGTTTCCAATGCCATTCGCCCGCTAGCAAGAGCCCAACCAAATGATCCATCCCTTTTTGGCCGACAATTATTAGACGAGTGTATCAAGCAAAAAAATGATCAAAAGCTCTCTATGCAAGCCATACTCCACCGCCAGCTCCTAGCCAAGAACCAGTGGCAACCCAAAATGTGATGAGAGGAATCGACCCGTTGAACGCCAAACTTTGTATCCTTCTATATCGTCCCGCTAGTTCCCGCTAGTTGTTATCATTCGTCGTTATCGAACAAGTTCCAAAAGCCAAGGTTGTTCGCTGATGTTGCTTTACATCCTGTCCATCATCTCCGCTCCAGAGAGGCTGGTAGAAGAAGAGCTCCTGATACTTGGGTTAAACCCATCGGCTGGTCCAAGCAAATCCTGGACAGCAACTTTCGGCACAGGAAGTTTCCTTTGAGTGCCATCAGGTCGGCTGATGATGTCGGTCAAAGACATGCCACTGCTCCTGGGCGCAGCGGGAGGAGTCTGGGTAAGCGAGAACTGCCCATCAAGAGCGGGCTCGAGAGGAGCCAGCGCAGGCGTCGTGTGCTGCTGGCCCAGGGAGAGATTCCTGAAAGGGGGCAGCTCAAGGCCAGGATGAGGGCGCAGACGAGGCGAGTGAGCAGGAGTAGCGAGTGGTGTGTGATCAGGAGTGGGCGATAGCGAGTCGTGAGAGAATGTTGGGGAAGAAGGTGCTGTCGAGTTGGGCGAGTTGGGCCTCGACCTCTTGGCATGCCTGTAGGACTGGCCATAGTGATCGTCGTGATCCTCGTTGGAGTGCGACCTGGACATGTGATAAGCCTGGAGCCCAGGGAGCTGATTCCTGGAAGCCGGGGCGGCATGCAGAGTGTTTCCGTAGAACTGGAATCGTGGCTGAAAGTGATGACCGGCGCCGTCCCGCTCAACTTGTCCAGCGGCCCTCGCGAGGAGCGAGATATCAGGGCCACTTTGGCTGCCGGCGGAGCTACGGGAATGGCTATAGGGGTTGAGACCCGAGGGAGCAAAGTTGTAAGGGCTGTAAGAGTGGTGAGGGGGTGACACGTTGGGAGAGGACATGGCAGTAGGGGGAGCAGAGCGGATAGCCTTGGGGCCGGGAGGAGGCATCATGTCGGGCTGCAACCCGTGACTGTGAACAAGGGGATGCTGCTGCTGCTGGCCCTTGTTTCCCCTCCGCGAGTTAGGATTGCTGTGTATCCTCGAGTGCCGAGTCAGCTCGTCCGAGCGCGAGAACTTCTTGCTACACCCCGGGAACTGGCACGCGTGCGGCTTCTCTCCTGTGTGTGTGCGAATGTGTCTTGTCTGATGCTCCAGGCGGTGGAAAGCCTTGTCGCACAGGGGACACTTGTAAGGCCGTGGGAGCTCGTTGGCGGCCTCAGTGGGCTGGGCACCAGGCAGGGGCCCGTTGGGGCGCAACAAACCGACTGTCGCCATGTCTGCTTCGGGCTGTGGTTGTTGTTGTTGTGGTTGTGCGGCTTGTTGTCTTGGGGAGCCGCTGTGATCTCTCTTCTCGGCCGTTGATTCCGATGGGTTCAGCAGATTGGAAAAATCTACTGCTGACTGTACGCGTTGCATGTGATCCGCCTCCTCTTGGGACCTAGTTGTCCCAATTAACGTCCTGGAGATGTGGTGTTTGTGATGTTCCGATTGAGCTATTGCGCTCGCTTGCGTGCAGCTGCAGAAGTATAGGTGAGGGAAAAGTTCGCCAAATGTTCTTGACAGAAATCCCTCTCTTTCCTCCTCGCTCGTTTTTTGCTGGGTTGTTGTTTGCTGCGCCGAAGACTCCGAAATCCGGAAGTAAAATTTTTGACGATGGTGTTGTCAAGGGATCGCAGATCGGAGCGTTGGGGTGGAGATCGGAGCAGGTGTTTGTTGGTGGTGTTGGTTCGTATGTCGTGTTCAATGTGTTGTCTTCCTTGATAAGGTCAAGTGCCGTCTGTGGTGCGGGCCGCGGGTTGAATGCGATGTGGGTGATTGTTGGGGAACGTTGAGTGGTATGGGGAAGTAGTGACGAAAAACGGCGGGAAGAGATTATTTGGGGGAGCCGCACTGGTTTAAATGGGGGATGGGCGGTCTGACAGCCGGACTGGTGTGGACGGTGGGACAGGGCAGTGGGACGGCTAAGTGGACAGGACAGGCCAGTGAGGGTGTGGAGTGGGTGGGCGTAGCGACGACTCAGCGAGGCAGGAACACCTGGAGGACGGGCACAGATTCGCGGGCAGAAACAGGCCAGAGGACTGGCGACTGGAGGGATGCCAGGGAAGAAGGGGAAGGTGCAGGTGCCCAGTGGAGGGGGATCTGAGCTTGTAATCGTACCCGTACGGGGTAATATTTCACAAACACGAAAGATTGTAAATACGTAGAGGTAACTGACAACCCTCACCACCAACACTGCTCGCTGCTAACCGCTTTGGGCAATGCACAACCCCATGCACTTTAAACAGAAGTTCAGCACGTCCAGATCACGCTTCTTCGACATGCGTTTCTACGTCGAGTCTGTTTGGAGAAATGCAATGGAGAAGGCTTGAACAGTACACATGCCATCGTACGTGTACAATACGATACGCAGCACTGAGTGCCGCGATGGAGTAACTTTGTGTAGGTACCTTCCCTTGTAACCTTACTCGCCTATCCTGCAGCCCGCCCCTCCAGACCTCCACGGGGGCGCTGTTGCAAATTTGGCCGGTGTGCCAGGAAGGCGCGGCAGGGTAGCGCTGGGGTACGTGGGTTGACGTTGTGGGTTCAGACTTCGTTGCTAGAAAATTACACGATATTACGCCTAGACAAGTACCGACCGTACAGGTACACCTGGCAGTCGTCTGAGTCTTTGGATGGCGTGCAGCCGAGCTCGCAGCCAGACATTCTTCCACACGCCGCCGCTCTCAATCACTTTTCCTCTTTTTGTATCATACTCTGCCTGCCTCTCACAGTCGGTCGGAAAGGGGGCTTGTATGGCATGGTCGGCTGATAAACAGATACGGGGGGCCGCGGGGAAATCTCTGGATGGGTATGGAGAAAATGGTGGGGTGAAGTGGAAATCCGAGCAGGAAACAGACACTGACCCCATGATAAGAAAATGGCAAAGGGAGTTTGCGAAATAGTTTTGGAGTTTGGTGCTCCATCTTGGCGCCAATCCTGGTGTAAGAGGTTGCGCCGCTTCTATTTGGCCATTTTGTCCATAGATCAACGCAAGCAAGACACGCTGGCTGGCTGGGCATGGCTTGGAACCTCTTGACTCTGCCTGAAACTGGAAGCTCGAGACAGACTGAATGGCTACGTGAAGGGCTTCTAACGTTGCATAAAAAGGGTCAAAAGGCCGGCATACGTCGAGGCTTCTCTCCTGGGGCAAAGCCGACATCATGCCAAAAGACATTTTGTGTAAGCTGCCTGGAGGAGACGTTACGAATCAGGCCGATCAGAGAGGGCCTGGGGGCGGTGAGGACGGTGGCTGAGCTTTCACATTGCCGTGAGATGAGATTCATTATCGAACGGAAGTTGGGCGTCGTCAGTCCCAGCTAGCTGTCAATATTCAGCTTCTCGTCTCTTTTTGCTTGTGCTTCCACTTCAAAGAAAACTCTCGTGGTCTCACTCGTCGGGTTGGGCGACCAGAATTGTCAAAAATTAAAGTCGACACATCACAATCCCGACCTGCTCGTCACTCCCCGCCAGCATGTTGAGGGGAGCACAACAGGATGCGGGCCAAGACAGCTGTTGCACTTTTGGGAGACAGACACTTGAGGGCTTCCTTTTCCGGCCACGACGAGAAAGCCTCTTCTTCTCGAGAGAACCATACACGTGTTGGGCGGTAGCCGTCGACGAGGTGGACGAGGTGGACGACCTTGTGCTTTTGTGTATCTGCCTGTCTGGGCTCCCTTGTCTTGCAAGACCGTCAGATACAGAGACAATCGCGTCATGAGGACCACTGTTCTCGCCAGTTTCTGGCCGTCTCCCCCTCATCCGCCGTTTAGCCGTAGGCACGGCAGATCTCAAGGGCCCCGGCCCAGTCTAATCACGTCAAACCCACCTGGCACATAAAGCTGAGTTTAAAGTTTGGCGTTTTATCCAATACGAGGAAGGAGTTGAGGCTTTTTGCATGTGGGGGCTGGTTCGGTCATGATGGATCTGCTTGTGAGCTCCTCGGAAGGGAGACCGCCCCTAGCATGGTGCCAGACTCATCTCGTTCAGTTCCCCATGTTTTGGGGGTGGAGGACGCTCCACAAAACGACCGACCTGACGGAAATGTGAAATCATGCTTCGGCAGAGACCCTCGCCCAGACAGGCAAAAGAGAGCAGACAGGGAAAGACGTGGGACGTGGCCCCAGAGACAGGCGCGCCCCGAGGGGTGGCGCCAAAAGAGATAAGACTTCCATGTCCCAAGTCCCAAAGCGTAAAGCGTGGAGGGCCCCAGATTGTGGGGAGGCCAGCCGCTTTCGTTAGCCGCAGCCTGGGGTTGCTCATCAAGGTACACTTGGACTGGACTCTGTCTCCTTGTGGTTTGCTCCGAGACATCCCGACGTCCTCAGAGTCAGACGGTCTGCTGGACGGTGAGTGTCTGCCCTGTTTTGCTTGTTTCTACACTTTTTGGCTCGGAGATATGCCGTGGGAGGTGAACGTTGCAGTGAAGAATCCCCTTTTGTCTCTCTATCGCCCAAACGGTCATTCCCTGTGATGTGCTACCAGGTACGATGAGGGGAAAGGCTGGAGAAGAATGCCCAGACGGGCCAGAGCCTTATCTCAGCCGAATACCTGGGGTAAGTTTCCCAAATTCCTACAAGTCTCATGATAAGCGCGCCACTTCACTTCCCGGATTGTCCAAAATGAGGTGAAGGAGCGAGATTGGCCTCGTCTACCTCGGTGAGACTCTGGCGAGCATCAGGCCGGGGTCAAGAGGCTAAGTCGAGACAGGTTGTTGTTCCAAAACGCTATTGTCTTGTCGACGGCGAGGTGCTTCACAGGGTCGGCCGGGGTTTGCCTCAGGTGGTCGTCGGAGGTCGGGGGAACGGACAGCACGGGGCCCTCGCCTACAATCAAGTGCTATCGGTACCGACTCTTGGGATTGTTGCTCGGCCAAAGTCCCCCGTTTCTTCCACCTCTTCGGATGATGGCGCCATTCTACGCCTTGTCACTGTAACAAAGCGACGACGTGGGGGTTTCGGTCACACACTCTCGACATGTTCAAGCGTTATCATTTCATTTGCACGCCATCCATCACTGACTACCACCACCACAATATCCGACAGCCGACACCACCAACGACCCGGATCGGAACCAGTTCCTGTCTGTCTCTTGGAAAACCCGTTCACGGTTCAAAAGTTGTGTCTCAGTCTGTGCTGTTGACGCAATGACACGAGCGACAACTGAATTGTCTTTAAAATGTTGTACCCACAAGTCCCCACGGGGTTCAGGCACATGGGAAAGCTTTACTCCGTCATCGAGATAACGCTAGCCTCAATAGGAAGCTTTTCTCGTAGGCCTAGATCAACATATGCAGAGTCAAAACTCTAAAGTGATATGGGTCGTGGTAGTCGTGATAATCATCCTGGGCGCGGACAGCATTAAGATTGAATCGAGTTCTCATGTAATGCAAGGCCCAGAGCATGAGGCCTGACTTGTTGTGTTGTGGCGGGCTTGACGATGAGGCTCCGTTGAGTCCGTTCGAGTCGCAAGTACAGGGTCTCCGGATCCCCGTACTCCAGGTTTTGGGGAAGCGGGATGCTCGGCATCTGAATCATGGGGAGAGCCAAAGCTCATCTCACCGAACTTTTGAAGATATCAGAACCTGTCGCATTCTCTTCACCGTGTCGGACAGCCGTCTTTCCCGGTAGGCTGTTTGCGATGAGTTTTTCTTTCCGTCGGTACCGTATCGGTCTGACACGGCAAGGGTAACCGTCCCGGTCAAAGGTGAGCGACAGGAACGACTGCTTTCCCCGGAATGGTCACGGTGAATTTGCGGAGAGGCATTTTCCCGTCCACAGCTGAAAAGGTGAAAGGAAAGATACCGCTAGCGCGAGTCATTGGCCTGTTAGACCGACTTCGGGCAGACCGAGTCTGGGGTTGAAGGTATGGGGCGGTATCGTGAGAGGTTTGCCAAGAGCCTCCACAGAAAGGCCGAATAAATACCTGGAGTTTCCCCGAATCTCCGCGGCGAAAACAAGAAAAAAAAAAACAACGGACGACGGACGCAGGGAGAGAAAAGTGCAAGGAAGGAGCGACTCGGGTAGAAGGCAGACCGGAAAGCTTTTTGAGAAGAAAAAACTTTTTCTTCATTTTTGGATTTTCATGTCATGAGTCTCCTCCGCGATTGCCACATTTCGGCAGAGAGAATTGTGGTTCTCGATGGTTCGCTTCGCCGGGACAGCAGCTGTTGTCGTAGGGGTTCAGAAGGAAGCGATGACACGGTCGGTCGTGCGATACCGACGGATCTGCAGTGCTGTTTCCTAGACCGTTCGCCATTCAAACTCTACCGTGTAGGCTGTTTGTTTTGTAGAAGAGGAAGGAAGCCCTGAAAGGCCACCTGTTACAGACGGTCGTAATGCCCCCAATAACATTCCGGGGTTTAGCCGTGTATACGTGTATGGCGCAATACGGTGGCTCGCGCTTCTCATAGGATACGTTGCGGTACCAAATGGTAATACACCTGCACGTATTAATGTATTGTATCGTACGTACAGCCACACAGATGAAATTTTACAAGGTCGGTACACGTGTCTGGAGCATTGGCTGTTCAAAGTCCATCATTCTCCAGTTATCGTATCCACCGTTCCGGACACATCTCCACGACAAGCTTTTTAGCTTCAGTCGTGCATTCCTGCTGCTCCCCTTGTCGTCCCCCAATTTGTTGATATCAAAAGACAGAAAGCGCCGAGTCGCACCGAGCAAAGCTTGGCCAACCATGGTGAGTTTGAGCACTTTGACACATTTCCAAATTGTCTGGAATAGATCTGGGTCAATTGTTTGCCCGCGAGGCATCGTGCCCGTGCACGCAACAGGTACGATCAATTCAGGAGTCACTCAGGCGAAGCCAAGGTGAGGTGAATGGTGATCATCTTGGACCCAGCGAACGGAGACGCAGGAAATTGCGACGATGATCCGGGGAAATAACTGAGGAGCAAGAGTTGACCCTTATCATACCCTTTGATGCGGCGTGGTAGCTGATGATGGGCAGATTCAAAACATTGACGAGCGAGCGGGGAGTTGGGGAAAAATAAATGATACCCCTCCGATCACATGAAAGGCTCTCACATCTCAGTTGAGAACTTGTGATGATGCTGGATTGGGGGTCGGTGTGCTGAAATTTGGGGGATGTGCCCCCTAGGCCAGAAAAGGAAGAGTGATGGAATTCCGTCCCTTTTCTCCGAACGGTAATCGCCGCCGGTGATGTCGGTGATGTCAACCCCCGGCTTCTCATCCCTGGGCAAATTTCCACATTTCTTTGCGCCAAGGAAACATGATCACCAACCGTCACATTCACTATCTTCGCGCTTTCAACTCCTCAGAACAAACCCGAGGCTTCATCCCGTTGGAGCAATGCCGTGCTCGTAGATTGATCCGACACGTGGAAGCGCATCTACAAGAAGCGGCAGCAATTCATCAAGAACGCCTTTGAACGTCGTTCTCATAGCGGATGGGAACTGAACCGAACGCAGGACAAAGGGCCCCCACGCTCGAACCACAAAAGTCGCAACTGCAGCTGCTTCGCGGCACCCTATTTGGGTTACACAGGGGTCGCAGATCCGGGGCCCGGGGTGCCTTTTCCGACAAGCGTCACTGTCAAGGAGACATCCAAAGGGAGAACGCTCCGAAGATGCAGAAGGATCGTGAGCTCATCAGTGAGTGCAGTCGAACCAACCAGCTGGCAACAAGCCATTGAGCATTTCATTTTTGTGAGATGTTACTGTGTATAGAAACAATCTTGGGGCCTTGACTCATCGCCGTTCGTCTACAGTATTTCCTTATGATGGTTGGTTTGTTCGCTACTCATCTTGGCTAGTCGTGTCGTCAGATAAATGAGAGAGAAGATCACATAACAGGAGTCATGTGATGGACTTGATATGGCACTCGGACATCTTCCGCGTAACGAATGATGTTGCTCGTGCTCATGGTATTTTGTGATATCATTCAGCGCTGACGAAGACTGCGGATCGCGGCGGCTCATCATACCGGAAGCACCGAAGAGCAATAGACGAACATATTGCTCGACTTCCAACCTTCACTGATAGAAACAGTAACAACAGCACTCGAAGAAACATCACTCAAAGGAACAGAACAGTGCTCGATGGCGTTCAATAGTCTATACTAGAGCCTCGTTCGGGTAAGGCTTGGCCTAGGTTTTGGTCCAAACTAACGGCTGACCAAAAGACACTTCAACGACTCATGAACCTAGGGGACAATTATTCACCATGTCACATGCCCCTTTCTTCATCAACACCAAAATTCCATGTGGAGATCTCTCCTCTTTCTTCAACATTGTCCCTGTCAGGGGCCAGGAGATCAGACTGCGAGATAGTGTAGGGTCTAGACAAGGAGCCTCATCTTCTCAGCCTTTCGCACAGTCCTCCCTCCCCTTTTCGCCTCGAGGTCCCTCGGGATTCGGCCTGACCACCCGGGGGGTACTGAGTCGTACTCCATAATACCTACGCAGTTCTGTACACTACCAGACAGTTGCATGTTGTCACGCAGTTACAAGACGCTGAAAACTGACAGACAGCCAGGAAAGTTGGAAGGGTGAGGCGAGGGGAAAAAAAATAAAAAAAAATACAAACCGTAACAGACAAGACAGGGTTCAAGTGTTCACCGTCCGTTACCGTTCCTCCGTACCCAGGAACCTTGTGTCTCCGGGGAAGATCGAACGAAAAAGAACGGGCGAACGGCTTCCCCGGACCCCACGGGGAGAGAAATACGCCGGCTATGCCTCTACGAGCATAGTTTACTTCTCCTTAATTTCCCCATTAGGGATAATGCTGATCAACCCCACACCCTGAGCAGACCCTGAGCAAGGGATGAGCCTCACCCCACCAGGGTTGATTTGGGAGGGTTAGGAGGTGAGATACCGGGTCAATCCGGGGAACGGGAAACATCATCCGTCGTCGTCGTCGTCGTCGTCGTCGTCATTTTCAAAGACAGTACACGGGAGCAACTTGCCCTTGCTTCGCTTCGTGAGAAGCGAGAAGCTCATTCTTTGGGCTTATCACAAAGGGGGTCAAAAGGGGCTCGCTAGAATGTTCTCTCCTTCGTTCTTTTCTTCAAGGTAAGGGGGCTTAGGCGAATTTGGGTTGGCATGGACGGTTTTCGAAGTCTGGGCCAGATAATTGGTAATGATCAAACGAGACAAGAAAAAGCACGTAAA
This sequence comes from Neurospora sp. CHS-2018c, assembly GCA_009806235.1. Lineage (NCBI taxonomy): Eukaryota > Fungi > Ascomycota > Sordariomycetes > Sordariales > Sordariaceae > Neurospora > Neurospora sp. CHS-2018c. Next base: position 133,552 of record RAPC01000049.1, on the reverse strand, counting down.
ATGATGACGGGATTGGCATAACGAAGCACAAGCTGTGCAGCCAGACGAGAAGACTCCGGAAAACGAGCGACATGGTCGGACATGTGGGTGGGATGCCGAGTTCAAGATTTCAGGGCCACGGGAAATCAGGCTTATGGCGTCAATTCATTATCCCGTGGTGTTCAACATGGAATTTCAAGCAAATCGAGATCTTCCAAAGACCAAGACGTGACTTGCATGTCTTGGGACTTGGCTCCTCGTAAGCTCGTGTTCTGGGCTGTCTGGTCTCGGTGCTCACATGCGGATGAAATCATCCAGCCTGTGAATCACTTCCCACCAAGGAAGTGCCGATGTCGAGCATCTCTAGCAGCTTTGACAACGTGCTGGGCTGCCGCGTTAAACCATCTGGGCCGTCTCTTTAAGTATCGTGGACTATCGTGATGGGCGATGGGCTTCGTTAGATCTACCGATGCGTCGAGGTGAAAGGACGTCATACTTGCGACTGATCGTAGGATTATCAACTGAAGATGGTTCTGATTGTTCTGGTTTGACGACCAACGGACCGAAAAGATAACTAGAAAATTTCCATCACAGCCGGTTGTATGGAACGGTGTTTTCGTAACAGTACGTATTAGATCGATTAGATAATCAATTCCCATCTCGCAGTCTGCCATGCTATCAGAGAGCCGGACCTGCCTGGAGAATGCCTGTACATGCACGTAGCTGGCTGCCCGTGAATGCGTCTTTGTCACTTTCCCATCAATCCAGCACGCTGAACCTCCATTACCGTAACGGTACGTACCGTTCCTTTCAGCCTTTCCCCGCGGGATGTGCACCGGCTCTCCAAACAATCTTGGACTTGGCATGTCCAACGTCGCGACAATTCCCTAACAACTGACGTCGACCAAGCCAGCAAGACCGAGGTGACCAGCCAGCTACGTACCCTGCGAAATCGCGACCCTCCCCGCGCTCCGGCCGGAACGCCGACGATCATCGAGTCCCTCCCCCGGATCTACACTAAGTGCCGTTTAGCCGCCTTACGGCGTACACTACAGTAGCAGCCGACACCGAGCCCTGACAGTGACCGCAACCCCGGAGAACAACGGGGGTCCCTTATTCTCCGCTTCCGATTTCCGGGGTAGACGGTGCCGTCACTACGTCCGGACTGGACTGTCCCGCCGCCGCCCGGTCCAGAGCTCTTCGAACAAGATGGACTACCACGAAAGACATGGCCATGATGTCGCCAGCTTCGATGATCTCCCTTCAACACGTGAGATGCCCTGATATCCGTCCACGTGAATCCCCAATTGCTGACGTATCCCGTGAAGATCGCATGCCTACCGTTTCCGCTGCCGATGCCTTGGATGACCTGAACGATGGAGACAACTCGCCTTTCATCCCTACCAGCCTAGATGCCCTCGATGCCGCTCTGAAACCTAGCCTGGACATCGATATAGTCACTGGGGGAGTACAGAAGGGTCAAGTTACTGAGATTTGGGGGCCTCCCGGCGTCGGAAAGACTGCCTTCGGGTGAGTTGACCGTTCGCATCGAAGGAAAGCAAGCGACTTCCCGTTCTAACTAATACCATGCAGCATACAACTCGCAGCCAACTGCCTGAGCGAGGGCAAAGGTGTCGTTTGGGTAGGTAGGTCCATTTATGCAGTTCTTGTACAGCTAACCTACGGGCTTACTGACCATTCGCCTTGACTTCCCGATACAGATGGATTCCACCGAGTCCCGATTGAGCGCCTGCGCTCTGTCCTCGGCTCCAAAGTAAAGAAGGACAAGGAAGAGGAACAGGAAGATGCGGCAGTCGATGAGCGCCTCGATGCCCTCACGCACTACACATGCCCCAGCCTACCTCACTTGATTGCTCTTCTATGTCGACCAACGCCGAGCTGCATACCGCAAAACACATCGCTTATAGTGGTCGATTCGTTATCAGCGCTGGTAAACCACGCCTTCCCAAGGACACCAGAGCAGAGGAAGGTGGTGGATAGTAAGGGGAACAAAGGTACGTTCTCTCCACCAGCAAAGCGTGGCAATAGTCTGACAGTCTCAAAGTTCCATCTCTTTCCGCTCGGAGGTTGCAAGTACTGCAGTACATCATCGGCGCACTTCAGAAACTTGCCGCCACGAGAGGCATAGCTATCGTTGTTCTCACACAATGCGCAACAAAGATGATGCAGGCAGAACGGGGAGCAACTCTTGTACCGGCTATAAACGCCAGCGTATGGGAACAGGGAATCTCTACCAGACTTGTGCTGTACCGCAATTTAGCGTTTAATGACGCAAAAGTGCAGGGCTTGCGTCTCGTTGGGGTGCAAAAACTCAACGGGAAGGCAAGCGAAGCACCTGTTGACACTTTCTGCGCCTTTGATATCGAAGAGGTAGACCTAGACCCCTCCCAGTTCCAGGTTTGCTCAGTTACTAACGTGTCATATATCAGAGCGGCTTGGTCACAGTCGAATACGACTTCAGCCAACCGCTACCAAACCACTTGTCTACACCGAGCACGAAGCGAAAGTTGGGTGACACCACTTTGGAGATAGCCGATAGCGACGATGAGGATTACGGTTGGCAGGAAGAGGACGACGAAGCCGTGCCGCCTCCGCCCTCGCAGTGGCAGGGAAGCGAGGACATCCTTCTTGTTCCAGAACCTGAAAGCGAGCAAGAGGATGAGGAGCAAGAAGAAGAAGAAGAGGAGGAGGAAGAGGGATATCACAAACCCGAAGATGCAGGTGATGAAGATGCAGACGACGCCTTCAACACCACGGCGGACGAATCGCAGCTCGCCAGTAAGGTCTTTGGTCGTGATCGGGAGATTCAGGATTCTCAAGCCGACTGGTGAGTCCTGATCACAGCTGAGCCGCACAATCAAACATTCACCCACCGAACGGAGACAATACTGCCGGTCACACTCCGGTATCACTGGTATCGTAACATGCACCCCTGAATGAACGCTACGCTGGTCTTTCCGTTCCCCAGTTTCGATGGCATCTCTTCATCTCCAGCTGTCTCCAGATTCTCCAGAGCGCTCCACCTCCACTCGGCCCCGCGCCGAGCTCGCGCCCCCATTCTCTGCATTCACCCCGCCGATGCTGGAGCAACAGCAGGCTTCCCCTGACATGACCGTCAAGCCAGGCTCATGCGATGGAGAAAGGTATGGAGAAAATCCCGGGTGACAGTCTGAGAGAAACTCCGTGTCAGGAACCTTGATGGCCTCCTTGTGACTCTGTATCCTCCATCCCAAATTTTCTCTGTATTTCCCCGTATCAATTGGGGGTTGCTGGTGTTGCGGCCCCCACGGGGGAACGGGAGGGACCAGGTTTGCGGCGAAATCTCGATATGATGCGCCGACACCATCTCACTTTTTGCAATCAAGCAATCGCACGCATGACATCAAAAACCAAAATTTTCTCTTCCTCGGGCGGTCAAGGTTCGGTTGCTGGGATGATCAATCGATCAAACTGGACCAACAACCAATTGATGGGTGCGGTGCCTCCCTCGGCCTTATGCCGGATCTCGGCATCATCTACCGATGGCACATTGAGGAGGCTCCGCAAATTCTCCGCTGAGAACAGAAAAAAAAAATCAGGGCATGCCGGGGTCCGGGGGTCCTTGGCGTTCAATGCCACTCTCTTCCCACTTGGGATTGACAACTCGAAAGGAGCTGGGGCGGGCGCAGTCGGGACGGGGGTCTGGGGAGATACGTCGGGTTTTCTGTTGGAATTGTTTCGAGGTTTTGCGGGGCGGGCTGATTGTGGGCGTGTGGGATGTGTGTGGGATGAGGGGTGATTCGGCTTGAGCGAGATAATGCCAGGCTTGTTTGTTACCAGGGCCTGTTACCTGCCAGGGACCAGGAGGAGGCAAAAACCCTAGGGGGGAAAAAAAGAGGAAGAGTTCGTTGGACCCACTGTTCGTAACAATGATACAGGATGGTGGTTACGATACGTGTTACTGATACCGTACGCCAAAGTTTCAGGCACAATCGTACCTACAGACGCTCCAATCAGACGATACGACGCGGCACGGGAGTGGTTGCTGTACGATACGATCCATTGGCGATGCCGAAACACAGATTTGTGTGTACGATCCGGAAGATTCCGTTCATCGTAGCCACACACCAATATGAGCACTTCACAAGGAACCAAAGACATTTGCACAACGGACACGTGTTTACGTGATGCCGTGGTAAGAAATCATCGCCAATTGCCAATTCCCCCTGGACCGCCCGCCCACTACATATCAGCCCTGGAAAGTTTGTTAGCGCGATTCTTCTGACAGGGGTCTGCAAAACTTCAGCAAAAAACAACGGGATAACCACAATCAAAACGGAAAATTGGAGAGAGTATATAAAACTAAGAAAACGCATTGGTTTGATACCAACCTCTTGTATGAAAATTGGTGGAAGTTTGGTTGAGTTGCGAAGAGCACGTTGTGAAGTTCCACGCTAACGAACTTTCCAGGGCTCAAGTGTACTGTCCCTCACCTCAGATTTCACTGCCACGGGTGAAGGTCCGTCTGAAACAGCGCGAGAGCGCGAAACAGCGAGGCCACACCAGGCCGGATCGGGTCCGAAAAGCAACTTCAAACCAGCTGGATCACCAAGTCTGATAGGCCCGACTATTCCCATCTCTCTTGCTGGACAAGCAACTTGTTCAGGCAATGCAACTGCAAGCCAACGACTACTGCCAAGCAACTGGCGCTAGGCAAACTGCTGCTGCTGCTGCGGCTGTTGAGCCTGTTGGTGCTGCTGCATCGACCGACAACGACTCCAACGGTTGTAACAAAGGGAACGCTTTTTCTGTTCCGTGTTATTTTCGTTCTTTCTCTTTCTTACCTTACGGAGTTGAGGGTCTTGTACAGTTGTACTGTACACTCAACTGCACGGCATCGCGCGATCTGTTGACCGAAACCAGATCTCTCAAACATCATTCATGATGCTTCCGCACACGGCACGCTCGACAAGCAATCACCACCGGAATTGCACCGGTATGGCCAAGTTCCGAATGCAGGTGTCGCTGCGCTGCCGAGGAGACCATTGCGGTCACAGGTGAAAGAGCTTCTTCTCCTCTCCGGAAGGTTCGCTTCGCTACCTTTACCGTCCCGGGGAAAGACGTCCAGTCGGCCTGATATTCGGCTTCGTTCAAAGGGGTGCGCAAGAAATCTCAAAAAGTCGATGACGATGAAGCAATGTGGAAACAGGGAAACTTCAACCTCGCCAAAGACAAGCGAGAGTCGCAGTATTGTGTTGTGCTGTCGCATCTCGACCTCCTCCTCACTGCTTACCTTCCATTGCACTTGCAGAGTCAAGGTTGCAGGGCCGATCCGATCTGTATGTCGCTCGATGCGGCGGCTCTGCCGCCTGCTTAACAGCCGTCTGATATATGAGGTGACATGATATGTACCTACACCAGCATCGCTGGACGGATGCTATGTACATACATACGTACGCTGTACATCGTCTGGATTGCTTGCTCCTAGACCTACCCAATGGTCGAGAACATGGACATCATATCTGGTTCGCAGCTAGATATGTCGCTACGGAACCACAACTCATATTAAATCACCTCAGCAGTTCAATCAGCTCTTGTCCGGCCCGTATATGTACCGTTCCGTTGAACTCCATCTCAGTCCTCAGCACCCGACGGGGATGATAGCAGCAACCACGGAACCGAACGGTGAGCGCGGTGACACAGCGGCGCGGCTCGGCGGCTTAGCGGCTCAACCGTGACGGACGAACTTGAGCCTATGCTGTGGTACGTCCTGGACAATCTCGATTTCACCAAGGTAGCCAGGTAGCTACATGGTCGCCACGAGCGAGAGAGAACGAGATAGCTAGGGGGTTGCATAGTTGGACAGAGAACCTCTGAACAATTTGGCCATGGATTGTACTCAACTGGCTGGGAGTAGAAGAAGGGTGTGGAGAGTAAGAACCTTGAAAAAGCTTGTGTGAGATGAGTTTTGAACATTGGTGCCCAAGGGCGTACATACTTCAGGATGTAGGTAGGTTGGTGTTCATCGTGGCTTCTTAGCCACTGCCTCCTACACATAGCGCTCACTCCCATCACTGTCATCACATACCTGACATATTAACTTCATACAAAGTTCAAACCACAGTCAGAGTCTAGATCACAGTGCGTACCATCTTCCCTTCACAAACCCCAAAATATACGCATTCGGTAGCGGTCAAGACCCAGAAAAGTAACGGTCAAGTCCCCCCCACTTATTTGCACGTGCAACCGCCCAGGGCAGCCGCCCAGCCGCGCAACTGAGGCCACATAATCGATGCCCGCGCATCACCACATCTACGTCTTTTACGTATTCTTTTTTACGTAAGGTTATTCAGAGTCATCAATCCAATCAATTATCTACCGTAAAGGGTATTAATACGGTTATTACCACTATAACTACTATCCCCCTTACTAGCTCTATTACTACACATACTACACTTACTGCCCATACCCAGAGTACACGTACCCACCCTAATTTTAATACCCGCTATATAAATACTAGTTCTAGGAGTAAAGCACTAGAGGTAGTCCTATCTACGTTACTAATATAATCCAACCCTATAAGCTTCCCTACTATTAATTAGAAGGGGGAGGGAGGTTCTAGTACTGAGGTACCAGCTATCTAATAGGCGCTAGCAATCTATAACCAAATTGGCTAGAACTAGTAAGAGCTAGTATATAGTTATAAGACGGCTATTGCCAAACTGGCGGCTACTATTAGACTTAGGGATAAGGAAATAGGGAGGGTACTAGAGCTCTAAACGGTTAGGGGTATACTATAGCGGCTAGAACTATCGATAGCGGCGCTTCTAGTACTAGTATCCTCTAGGAGGCGATATTCTTTATAAAGCTCTAAATAAAGGCCTCTAAATCTACTTGCGTAATAGTCTCTCCTATTAGCTCTTGCATTACCGTTCGTTGAATACCTCCTCTACTACCTCTACTTCTACCGTAGGGTTATTTCTAGCAAACTGGCGCCCTCCCTCCCTTCTAAGCATTTCGCTATATTGCCTAGCGGGGAAGCTCGTCGTAAGAGGGTATACGGGTATTATTGTATTAATCGTAGTTAATAGGCGTAGCGGGCGCGGCGGTAGTAGGCTAGGGTACATACCCAATCTCGAAACCTCGTAACTCGTTAATTTCCGGGTTTAAAACCTCGGCCGCCGACTTACCTCGTATATAATCCCTTATATTTAGGTCGGGGAGGGCAGCTCGCCTTCGGCGGCCAAACAGGACAGCAAGGTCCTAAATAGCGAAACTACGTCTTTACTCATCGTTTAATCTATTACTCCTATTAGCCATCAACTACCAATACTTATTAATATTATTAATATACAATTACTCTCTCTATTATAACAACTCCAACATCAAGTATTTATAGGGTAAACTATACTACCCTATAAATTCCTTCCTACAATTAAAATAGGGATTTCGCTCCGGTTCGTTAAATTAGTCGTTATACGTATAATAGTATTAGAACTATATTAATTTAAAGGAGTAAGAGCCTACTTTTATAAGGATTTAATTAAATATACCAACCCCTTTATACTTCGTTAAAAAGGTAGTTCTAGCAATTACTGAATTACTAGTATATCGATCCTTTTAAGCAGTACATACTAATTTAATACGGGTATATAATTAATCGAAAAAGGCTAAACGGTTCTTAAGGAAGCGTTTAATAGCTCTATAAGCAAATTCGACTCGACTAATTGCCCTAATACTATAATTTCAAAGCTTCGAAATAGCGTAATTACTAAATTTATTAATCTATAGGAGGTAATACGTATAAAAATAGGCTAGAAATACTATAATAGGTTTATAGTTAGCGAAAAGAATATATAATTTATTATAGAAATAAAAGATATATTTACGTATCTAACGTTTGAACTTATAGATTAATAATTACTATATTCGTTTTAAACACCCTTCATCCTCTACGTAAACTACATTTCTCTATATACTCTAAAACCCTTTATACGAATTTAAGTAGAATCGATAAGATAAGTTAAACTTTAGGATATTACGACGACGTAGCGGAGGCGGGACGGTAGCATTATCGCTATCGCCACCCTCGTTGTTATTAACTATTTATATAAATTTAGTAGTAGTAGCGGCATCTATTACCTCCTCTATATCAACCTCCCCTTCTAAGTCCTTATCGGAATTATCGTTATTACTTTTATTATCGTCTTAAAGAACGCCCGGGCCATAATATAATAGCGGATTAGGACTACTACTATTTAAATTCCGAATTATTGGCGGGAGAATTATATAGTCGACATCGGGAGCAGGATTAATAACGGTAGGCTAAACCTATTTAATTTTAATATAGTAATTAACGTTCTTTATTATATACTATATATAGAACTAATACTTTACGTCTAAGTAGGCGGCGATAGCGGCCTTTTTAAACCCTTTATAGAAATTACTAATAAATACTTCTAGGTTAGCGATATCGTAATTTTATTAAAGGTTTTTAAAGTATTAAAGGTACTACGTAAAGTCTTCTTCTATTTCTCTATTTAATAAACTAAAAACTATATTAAAATTATATTTAAAGGAATTAATACTAATAATATTAAGGAGGGGGAGGTTGAAGCGGTTAACTTATAAGGAAAAAAAAGGGGTTAATTAGTCAAATCAGACCCCAAATATTCAAATCCGAATAATTATTATATATATAGGTAATAATATAAGATCAGCACATACCTTATATATATTATCGACTAATAGTACATAGGGGGCCTTCTTCTATATATTAATATACTATTTAAAAGTCCAAAATAATTGCTTAACCCTCCCTATACCCTCTTTATACTCAACTTTATAATTAATATTATAAGCGACTTTATATTACTCCAAAAAGTCGATAAACATCTTAGTCGTTATATAAGGACTATACTTTGCCTTACGAATCGCCTTTTAAATATTCAACACCTCCTATACCGTAATAATAAATTTATAACTACGTAAATTCGATACTAAATTATTATCATTAGCGTAGTCGATAGTAGCGGCGAATTCGGTTGGGTTAAGGTTAAAGTCGAGGTTCTTAAAAGTATTACTAAAGTAATAAAATATTTAACGTACTATTATTCTAATAATACTAGATAATTTTTTAATAACAATCTTAATATCCTTTTAATAATCCTTACGCTATTACCGACGAAAGTTAGTATTAGCAACCAAATTAGCAAGATTGTAGTGTAACGAATATTAGTTATAAGCAATTAAATAGACTATAATTGAAAGTGCACTTTTACTATACCTAAACGCATAATTATATTAGTTCTTTATCTCCTCAATATACTACTTATTCCCTATCCTCTAATATAAGACTACCTTTGTCTAGTATTTACAGCCCGTCCGCTTAGTACTACAATTTCTTATACCTTAATCCTATTATCTTAATTAGCTACCGTAATTACATCTATAATCTTACCGTATAACATCGTTATTATTCTTGGCTTTACTACGCATTTAGGCGAATATTATTACTATAAATCCGAGGCGGTTAATGTAATAATTGAGGGTATTTTATACTTCATCTACTATATTAAAAGGCCCAATAGTAAATAGTCTTACTAATATTGGAGATCGCTATTTAACGGCGCGTTCGCTAGGGGATTGCGGCGGTGACTATATTCTCTCGCAACGGCGGCTACGGATTAATAGGGTAAGAGCAAATATACCCCGGTTAAGAATAATTACTCGAATCGGAGTCGATAGTATTTTAGCTAGGGATTCTGGTTAAGTGCCGTTAGCGTTGGTTATCTTAGTCGGCTAGGCTAGGAATTTAACTTAATACGCGAACGCAATTTATAAGCGGGCGGGCGGTTGAGGAAATATAGTAATGTAATATAATATAACGAATTCGAAGACATTCGACTAAATAATAATAAAGACGAAAGATAATCGCTCAAAACAATTGCGCAATATTAGAGTAAAGTCTCGCAATAGCTTTATTCAATTATATATAAGACTAACGGTTACTAATAGACTACGCGACGCCGACGAAGGTTGGGCAGCGATGTATACGGTGTACTAGCGCGGCTAGGCGGCTGGGCGGCTACCCTAGGCGGTTGTATATATAAATAAGTGGGGGGGACTTAACCGTTACTTTTCTAGGTCTTAACCGCTACCGAATGCGCAAAATATACCGTAGATTGCGTGCTTGGCAGCGATCAATGTCCGGATCCAGTCAACAGTCCTCGTTGGACTCCCTCTTCCGTTCTCTCGGGTAGTATCTTCAATATAGGTGTATGGGACAGATTGGCCCATCACATGCTTTTTTATGTTCTTTGCAAAATATGAACTTCGTAGCCCGTATCAAATCCCCGGACAACACTCCGTAGTCCGTATGAGTTGCCCGGGGATTTTAAATACATTTCCCCACGTATCTTTCTTCCAATCCCTGCACTTTACCCCAAATTACCCCCAGCTTCTAGACTCTCCGGAGCGCATTCGGTAGCGGTTTAGACCCCAAATGGTAACGGTTTAGACCTTCCCTATAATTATTATACGTGCACTCGCCTAGCCGCGCCAACCGCCTAGCCGCGCCAATACACCGTGTATATCGCTGCCCAATCCTCGCCGGCGTCGCGCAGTCTATTAGCGACCGTTAATCGTATATACAATTAAATAAAGCTATTGCAAGACCTTACTCTAGTATTACGCAATTGTTTTAAGCGATTATCTTTCGTCTTTATTATTATTTAGTCGAGTATCTTCGAATTCGTTGTATTGCCAAACTTCGCCCGCCTACCCGACGTCGTATATAGGTAAATAAAACGCAATAGTAAATTAGATTCTAGCCTAGCCGATTAAGACGACTATTTCTAATCGTAATTCAATAGATTTGCCCGCTAAAATAACTCCTAGTCAATCTCGAGCAGTTATTCCTAAATAGAGTACGACTCCCCTTGCCGAAATCTAGTCGCTATTAATCCGCCGCCGCCGTCGTATACAATTGCTACCGCAATCCCCTAGTGAGCGCGCTACTATTAAATAATAATTGCCAACGCCAACGAGGTTGTTTACTATTAGGCTATTTAATATAGCTTTTCAAATTCAAGATACCCTCTTTCAATACGTCTCGAAGCTTAGATTCGCGGTAATAATATATAGTTAGACTAATAGTAAGAAAGATAAGGAGGAGGTCGTGAAGTACGACTATCGATATAACTGCGGGGGTAATTCTAAGTAGTAAGGCTAGGATATACGAAATTGTAGTACTAGAAGGACTAGGTATATTTATAGGGCAAAAATAGTCTTATATAAAAGACTTGGGAATAAATGGTATATTGAAGAAATTATCAACTAATATAATTATTTATATAAGTATAATAAACGAACCCTTTTAATTATAGATTATTTGGTTCTTAATAATTAACGTTCGCTCCTACTTTCTTGTAGACTTGTTAACCTAGTTGCCAACCCCAACTTTCGTCGCCAATAACGTAAAAATTACCAAAAGGATATTAAGACTACTATTAAGAGACTATTTAGTATCGCTAAAATAACGGCCCGTTAGATATTTTATTATTTTAGTAGTACGCTTAAAAACCTCGACTTTAACTCTAATCCGACCGAATTCGCCGCCGCTATCGACAATACTAATAATAATAGTCTAGTATCTAATTTGCGGGGTTATAAATTCACCATCATAGTACAAGAGGTCTTGAACATCCAAAAGGCTATTCGCAAGCAAAAGTATAGTCCTTATACGATGACTAAAATACTTATCGACCTTCTAGAATAATACAAAATAGCTTATAGTATCAATTATAAAGTCGAATACGAATAAAGGACAAGGAGAGTCAAACGAATCTTCTAAACTTATAAGTAATATATCGATATATAGAAGTAGAGTACTATAGTTCGTTACGGATCATAGTAGATCCACCTCACCAGACTAACTATAATATAGTCAGGGTATCCTCCCTTGAGGACAACCTTATATTATAGCAGTATAAGAGGGCTCGTCCCGCTGTCGCCTTCGGCGTCAATTCTAGCTAGCAATCAATCATCTACCTACTATATCTTATACAATCACTTGTAATCGCTATATAAGGTTCCAAGTAGAGGCTTCCGGCAATACTAATAATTATCGTTAGTCCTACTATTATTACTTATGTATTATCTCTTCGTATAATAAGTAGTATATACAATTCAGAATCGAACTTTCGTTTTACATTATTATTCCCTTTTTCTCTTCCTTTAAGGGGGAGTCTCGTAGGACTACGTCAAAGTCTTTTCGCCTAATAATATTACGTTAACTTTTTTACTATACCCTCTAACCCTTCCGATCTAGATATTGATATAGATTTATTATTATCCGCTAAATCTATTTCTTACAATTAGGACCCAATATAAATTATATTCGCCAAATAGTTCAAGCTCTTTATAAAAGAATATTTAGAATTATACTATAATAAGAGAATTATAGGTCTAATATATTAAATTATCGTAAAAGCTATAGTAATTAGCCCTACCGACTAACTTAGTAAATAGTCTTATAACGAAGACTACGATATCGATAAGACAAAGGAATTCGAAGTCAAATAGGTTTTTAAACTAGACTTAGCAAACGAAACCGTTAAGGCTATTTACCGTAAATAGAAAGAATTCGCTCTATTTAGTGTATAGATTTATAAAGTTCTTACTAAGAATTAAGTCCCTCTCGGCGTTAATAAACCTATTATTAAAGTTATTTAGAAGTAGTTTATCGCTAAATAGAAGAGAGCTGCTAAAGTCGTTAAAAATACTACTCTCCTCAACGAAGCAATTCGCCCGTCGTTTCGCAATTTTATCGCTAATATACTAATTAATTTTTACGATAATAGTAATTCGGTACTTTATTCGATTTTATTACTAACCCTATCGGTCCGTTATATTAGTTTAGCCCTATTCCTAATAGAACTTTCGATTCTAGCGCTAGTAATACCTATAATCCCGGTCAATTCGGCCCCGATTTAGTTAAAGCTAGTAATACCCGCGTTAATTATAACGGAAATCCTATAATAATTAGTATTATCCCTCAACCCGACCGCTATAGTATTTCTAACGGCTTTTAATACTATTAAAACCGAATTACATATATAATTATTCTAATAACTACTAATAAAAGACTATCTTCAATTTCGTATTTAAACGCCAATTCTTCTAAGTCCTTCCTTAAAATAAATTTGTTAAATATTCCCTTAATATACTAATTCGTTCGAAAATACCGTATTATATTCTACTTTCCTAACAATTCCTCTTTAATACGTAATTTATCTTCAATAATCTTTTTAATAGACTTTTTACTAAATTCTACCTTCAATACTAGGCCTAATTTTGAATTAGCCTAGTACTTTCCTAACTTATTAATAATCCTAATTTTCTTTCTAGTAAATCCCCTTTTAATAACCCCTATAGTCTACTATAGGAATTTACGGCTTGCCTAACCTTATAAATATTAAAGTTAAAAGCAATTCTTCTAACTCTCATCCAAATTCTACTTCTATAATTATTAATAAATTTACTAATATTTAATCTCGCCGTTTACCTATCTAAGACGCCCGGTATACTAATATCAACTAACTTTCTAAAAGTCCTCCAATTATTAAATTAATCCTTTATTAAACCTATACTACTTCTAATAGGATTATTTCCTCCCCTAATATATTTAGCGCTAATATAAGCTTAATTAATACAAATAATATTTCTAATTACTAATCTATATTAATAGAGGAATCTACTCCGCTAATAGCCGGTAATATTACTAATTTAGCGCCTACTAATATATTAGGATCCGCCGCCAAATCGGCGCCTCCTAATATAACCCTTAATATAAAGAACGGTATTAGTATTACGTCTACTTCGGATATAACCCTATTAACTATCCTAAAGACGCTCCGCAAATTAAAGGCCGATTATAATAAGAAGGACAAAATTATCGCCGATTTAAATAGGAGGGTTAAATAATTGCAAATCCGCTTTAACTATAAGGGAAATATAATTATTACGTTTAGTATTACCGAATTTTAAAAACTAATAAATATTTCTATATTCTAGCCTAACCCGCCTATAGATTATATTAATAAAAATATTGTCTTTATAGAAAGTAGAATGTAATACTATAAAAATTGCAAATTATAAATAGAATATATCTATAAGCAAATTAGAATTAGCGTTAACCGCTGTAATATAATTACTATTAGTTTTGGCAATTTATTACGTAGTAATACAATTAAATAGTAGATTAGTATCCTATTCCGAAAGGAGAAAAATCGTATATATAATAATTTAAAAGAATTATTTTGTATTATTAATACCGAATTTAGTATTAAACTGGACGAAGCTAGTCAATGGCTTATAAAGAACTAATTTACTAAAGTAATAAATAAAAAATACCTTAATACTCTTAAGGAATTTACTATAGAGCTCTTCGAATACGCTTGTATTTGGGGAGACTCTACTAATTTCTAATTGCTAATATACTTTTAGAATTCTTTATACTTCGAATTGTAATTTGGCTACGTCCGCCCCTCTATTACTAACTTTAGAGGAGAATAGTTTAATAATACTAATAATAAGGCCAAAATCCTCTATAAAAATTATAATAAGATTAAGAATAGTATTACTTTTAATACTAATTCGCTTAGCGATAGTAATAAGGAGGATACTAACTTTAGTAATCGTAGTAACTTTAGTAGTCGTAGCAATTTTAGAGATTATAGTAAATTTAGCGATTATAGCCGTAACCGTTAGTGCAATTCCTAGCGTAATAATAACTTTCGCTAAAGTTTGTACAATTTCTCCTATAATAAATATAAAAATAATAAGTTTAGTAGTCGTTGTAATAATAGAAGACGTTAGGATTTCTCTTAATATTTTACTAAGCTTAATAATAATAATAATTTCTATTACTTTCTTAATAAACCTTACTATACGTATTTCAATTTCTAATATCGTTAAGAGAATAGCCCCGGCCGTTATATATATTTAGAAAAAGTCAAGCAAATTATTAGTAATAACCCCGAATTGTCTATTAAAATTGTATTTCTAGAGGAGGAAGGATTTATATATATCGGCGAAGACGAGGAACTTATTAAGATAAATAATTTTACTTATTACTCCGATAATATAATTAATTGCAATTACCCTTTAATTCTAATTTCTTATAATATTTTATACGTTTCTATCC
This sequence comes from Neurospora sp. CHS-2018c, assembly GCA_009806235.1. NCBI lineage: Eukaryota > Fungi > Ascomycota > Sordariomycetes > Sordariales > Sordariaceae > Neurospora > Neurospora sp. CHS-2018c. The sequence continues at coordinate 118,365 of RAPC01000049.1, read as the reverse complement.
TTAAAATACCCGTTTATAAAGTAACGCTAATTCGGTTATAAAATACTATTATACTATTTACGGACGGTATAGCCCTAAATTGGAAAAAGATCGCCTATTATAATTAGTATACGTTGTTTACTTTGTAACTTAATTAGGTTATTAAAGTAATATCTAATATAACTTTATATAAGAAGTAATAGTATTATAAGAAAAAAATAATATATTTACAATTAAATATTAAGCCTAACCCTAATAATAAGGCAATATTTATCTATTTAGATATTAGCGCTTCTTACTCCCTAATCGATTATAAATTTATTAAATTATTTACTAAGAATACTAAGTATACCTCTATAGAAGGAATATAAATACGAGGCGTTAATTCGACTACTAAAATCGATACCTAAGTAGAATTCGACTTCTACTTATTAAGAAAGGTTAATAATATATTAATAAATAGATATTTTTATATTAAGGCTAACGTTATTAATAAATTATCGGTATAATTACTATTAGGAACCGAATTCTTATTAGAATATAATATTAAAATTGACTTCAATTCGAATTTTTACTCTTTCCGCTCGGTATTTAATATAAAAATTCGAAGTTATCCTTATATAATAAGAGAGGAAGAACGTAAGGAATCGCTTAACTACTTATCGGAAGTCTTCGCGCATAGTAATTACGTATTATAGCCCGGACAAAGCGGTATAATACCTATTAAATATAGTTCAACCTTAAAATATTAATTCAATACTCCTAATAAGGTATTTTCGTTCGAAATAATTATCCTTAGTTTCTTAAGTACTACTCTAAACGCTAATATACTTAAAGTAGTCCCTTTTAATAATAATATAAAGCGTTCGATTTATATCGAAAAGGGTATTAGATTAGGTATAATTCGGAGATAAGCGCTAAGGGAAGTTATAATATTAGTTGAATCGAACGAAATCGAATATTTAAAACCGATAATCGAAGTAAAATTAACGGCGGAGCAATATATAAATTTTATTAATTTACAAACGGAGACCGATATTAAGGATATTCTTATAGCAATATTAGAACGATAAGCATTAGTAAGCGGTATAATCGATAAGCATAATACCGATGAACGAAAAGAAGTAGTAAAGAAGGAGGTATTTAATATTCTTTCCTAGGGTTTGAATAAATTAAGCGATATACCTTCGGTTTCGTCTAAAGTTAGAGTAAATATTTATAATAGTAACGAGGAATTTACTAATAAAATTAGGAGCCTCCTAAATAAATATAATAATATCTTTCGCAACTATAGTATAGTACTAATAGCCGAGGAAGACAAAATACGTATTAACTTCGTCGAAGGATAGTAGAAGTAATATTATATTATTAGAGTTTACCCCCTTAGTATTAAGGATAGGGAATTTCTAAATAAAGAGTATAAGAAGATATACGTATAGGGTAAGATATCCTTTATATTATAGTTTATACTTATTACGTATCCGGTCTTTATTATATAGAGGAAGGTAAACGGTATTGATAAGGGGCGTACAATTATAAATTTAAGACCCCTTAACAATATTATAATATTAAATATATACCCTTTTCTAGACTAGGATAATATTATTAATATAATAGTAAGTAAGAAATATTTTACTATCTTTAATATAATAGTATTCTTCTACTAATTTCCTATATTTATCAATTATTAGGACCGTATAATAGTTATTAGTCCTCGTAGTTTAGAAAAATCTAATGTAATACTTATAAGTTTTAAGAATTCGCTAACTTTCGTATAGAAATTTATAGACCGCTTCTTCTTCGATTACCGACAATTCATTCGCGTTTATATTAATAATATTATTATTTATAATAATAATTAAGAAAAATACTTAACCTATATAACTACAATTCTTAATATCCTAAATAAAATATAAGTCTATATTAGCGCTAATAAATTATTTATAATATATCCGATAGTTTAATTTTTAAAATATATAATTAATAAGGAAGGTATTACCCGGACGGATAATAAAATCTAAGCCTTCTAAAAGTTAAAATTCCCGGATATATTTAGTAATTTAGAGACGTATTTAGGTATAGTAGGGTAATTGAGGAAAAGTATCGCGTAATTTGAAATAAAGGCAACTTTATTTAATAAGCGGAAAATAGAACTATTAAAACGTATGTATAAGTTTAGAAAATTATTTATAAGCGTTAATAAGAATACTCAATTAATTTATACTTTAAAGGTCCGGTATAAATTAATAGAGGGAGAATTAGAAGTATTTAGGGTTATATAGGAAAATTTCTATTAATAAAAGGTTATTTACTATTACGTTAAAGGGAAATACTTATTTATTAAGACGGACGCTAGTAAGGAAGCTTAGGGTATAATAATCTTTTAATTAGTAGGAGAATAGGACGGAATATCGATTCCTAGTATAGATAATATTTCTTTTAACGATATTCGGCTAATCTATTTCTTATTAAAGATAATGATTATAGCGGAAAAGAAATATAGTTTAACGGAAATAGAGGTCGTAATAGTAATATAAGCGCTAAGGAAGATAAAGAAGATAATTTAATTTAATAAGTATTTAATTAATATTTTAACCGATTATACGTCGACGATAAAAATTATTAAGTATACCTCGCTTTAAATAGTAGACTTTAATAAAATTAACTTTAGGCTTACTAACACTACTAATTAGACTTCCTAATTTCGCCTATAAGTATTCTATATCCTAAGGCCGTTTAATATTATTCCCGACGCGCTATTACGCCTACTAATTACTAAATAAGACGCCCTTAAAGATAATTAGGACTTAGTAGATAAATTAATAATAATAATAATCTTATTCCTTAGTTATATATCTATAGCGCTACAATTGGCATGAGGTACTTCTCCTAGTTTTCTAAAGGAAAAACCGTTCGGCGATAAGCGCCGCCGGATGAAAACCCCTAATTCTATTCCGGTTACGGATAGGCCGTGCCGCTCCTTCCTAGTTTCCAACTGTAACGGTTCTTACCTACCGCTATAGCGAATAAACGCGCTTTCTATTTTATTCTACTTAATATTAGAATTATTGTAATACTGCTCCCCTTTCCGCTCCTTCCTCCCGTCCCTTGGCCGCCGTCCCATCCCCGTTTACTTTATTCCCTCTTATTTACTCTCCTGCTCCGCCCCCTCTCCTTTACTCTCTCCCCCTTTATCCTATCTCTTCGTCCCTACTACGATTTGTACTTGTATAAGGGCCTCTTCTACCGTTTATATAAATTTTCCCCGGGCGTTAGCTTTAAACCTTCCTCTTCTTCCCCAAATTATTACGTCCTTAAGATGGCTTCCTCTTCGTTTAGTGGCGCTCCCGGCCGCACCCCCTCCGGCCGCAATATTTGCAATTTCGGTATTTAAACCAGTTTAGGCCCCGACCTATCCTTCTTCGTAGAGTCTTCGCCCGAGCCCGAGGCCGCGCCCTCTACTCTTCGCGCTCCTTAGGCCCCCGCCGCTCCTACGGTTCCTTCTTAGGATCCTGTTACCGTCGCTAATACTCTGTCCTATAATCCTAAGCTTTGTCTCCCTAACGATTGGTAAAGTTCCCGCCTTTGTACTTTCGCGTCCTCTCTAATTAATTCCGTTATCTAGCGTCGTTCGTGCTCCTCCCTGCCTCGGCTATACTTTGAGTTTTGCCGACTATATTATAAATACCCCGAATATCGCTACCTTAGGCTAGGATGGCTTCCGGGCTTTGCTTGCGGAGCACACCTGTATGGTTAGTAAGCGGGGTAAGTGTCCTTCCCGGTGTTGCGGTGTTGCTTCTTTCTAACATCGTCTAGGCGCTGCGGCCCAGAAGACTCCGTGCTCTCTCGCCGCTTCAAAGTATATGCTTGACGTCCCCCTCGGCCATTGCGACAGGCGCAATAGATAAATTAATAGATATTTAGTCTTATTTATAAATTATAATAGTAGAATTAATCCTTTCGGACGAATTTCGTAATAAGGTATTAAAAAGTTATTGTAAGGATATTAAGTACGTTAGGATTATTAAAGCTCTTTAGTATATTAAACTAATTTAGGGCGAAAGGAAGTTAAGTAAACGACTTAATCTCCCGGTCGGACTATTCGACCTTTAAAATAGACTATTATATTATATTAATTATTATAACGAAAGGAGGTTATACGTCCTAAAGTCCTATATTAGAGAAATATTAGAGCTAATTTATAATAAAACGTACTATTTTAGAATAAATCGTATAATAGAAATATTATCGACTTTCTACTTGTATAATAAGACCCGAGCCGTTCGTACTTACGTTAGGTACTATAAAACCTATTGCCAAAATTAGATAATTCGGTAGTCCAAATTAGGAGAATTATAACCGATTAGGCCAATACCCCGTCCTTTCCACACTATTACTATAGATTTTATTACTAATATACTTAAAGTTAATATAGTTAAATCCTTTTAGGTATTGCCCGGGTTCCCTAAATTAGATATTATATATATTATAATGTATAAATTTAATAAGAGGGTATTTCTTCTAATAGGGTATAAAACGTACGGAGCGAAGGAGTAGGCCGAAGTCCTATTACGAGTATTGTAATACTATAATTAGAAATATCCCTTTAGGATTATTAGTGATAAAGATTGCAAATTTATATTAGTATTATAGAGGGCGGTATTTAAATTTACCGGTATAAAACTTTTCTTTTCGACCGTTTATTACCCGTAAATAGATAGGTAATTAGAATATACTAATTAAATAGTAGAAATCGCTATTAGGATATAGTATATATCCTTAGACGATTTATAAACGAAGATACTACTAGTAATATAATATAATTTTAACAATTTTTATTAAATAGTAATAAAGATGTCGCTAAATGAATTAATTTATAATTTCCGCCTGCAAATACTATATAATTTATTATAAAGTAAGAAGGTCGGTCCGCTAGAGTATAAAATTCTAAAAATCGTATATAAAGGCCTATAGGAAGACGTAGTAATATTAATTAATTTCGTAGGCGCCTAAGTAAAACTCCGGTATAACGAGCAATATACGCCGGTAGATTTAAAAATTGGTAATACTATTTACTTTCGGTTAGGCTCTGGTTACTCCCTTCCTAGGAAACCGAAATTAAAATAGTCCCCGTAATAGGTAAATCTATATAAAGTCCTACGCAAAATAAGATCGTTAGTAGTAAAATTGAACTTTTAATTAAAATTATATATTTATCCTATTATTTTAGTAGTATAATTATAGAAGCCGGTTTAGGGTAAAGATCTGTACGAGTATAGAATAGTTAAACTTAATCTTATTATAGTAGACGGGTAGGAGGAGTATAAAATCGAACGGTTATAAAATAGGAAGATCGAAGATTAATTAGTAAAATTATTATTAGAATTAGAAATAGATAATTGGGTAAAGTACTTAATAAAATAGAAAGGATAAGAGGCGAATTGCAATAACTAGGTTAAGAGGGAGGAGTTGAAGAATGCAATAGAATTAGTAAGAGAATTCGAGAAGAGAGATCCTTTACTTATAATATACAAAAGGAGTTAGTAGTATTATTTCTATTATTTTTCTTTTATTTTTTATTTTCTTTAAAGGAGGGGGAAATATTCGTATTTCTATTTACAGCGCTTAAAGAGTTCTTTCCTTATTTTCTTACTTTTATTTTATTTAATCTATTCGACGAAAATTAATTCTAATAAATAGGAAGTATTATTACGTATAGAAGATATCGGTCAATACTAAAATTGACGTTAGAAGTAATTATTATATTATATATAGTAGAAAAGGTATTACTAAATAGGCCTTAAAGTAATAAGGGTCGTATAAGAATTTCGAATACGAAAACCCTAGAATTAATTCTTACTCTTACTTCTTTCCTTTATTTTTTTCTATCTTTAATACTACCTTCCTAGAAAAAGTAATTAATATTACCTAGTAAACCTAGTAAGTTAATAAATATAATAACGCTCCCTATAAAATACGAAGATTTTAACAAAATAGATAATATCTTCGCCAACCTAATCGAAAACGAAAACGATATTATTAATACATTTCTCAACTATAATAATTATTTTAAAGATTTCGTCCTCGGATTTATTAATTTAGAAAATATAAGCCCCCTATTTTACTACCCTCTTGGACAAAATACTTCTAGTAATTTAATATTACTTACTACTATTATCGATAAAATTAAGGCTATATCTTTCTCTAATTGTTTATTATTTTATTTATACGCTAGGTTTGTAGCCTAAATTTATTATATTAATTTGGACCTAACTTAGCCTAATTAGACTTACGTCCTTTTCCTTTACAAACCTCTAAAAAGAAGATATAATATTTATTAGGATACCGGTTTAATATTATACGATAAAGCTAGTGTATAGAATAGTAACCGCTATAAAATCCTATATTTATATTTCCGCTACGTCCTATTCGTTAAGGCGGACAAATTTATTATATTAATACTTTATTCTACTATTCCTAATTCTAATATTTAAATCGATCTCGAATTCGCTATTTTGTATACTATAATTTCTTAATTATACTACCCTATTAGCGTCCGTACCTTTATTACTAACCTCGACGTCGAATTTATTAATTATAGTATTTAATAGGATTAAACCTATCCCGATAATTATAATATACAAATTATACCTATTTTCTCCGGCCTGAACGCTCGCTAGGGTTGTAAATTCTCTACCCCTATAATCGATTACCCTAAATTCGCCTACTATCTAATTATCCCCGATACCCGCTAATTTATCGCTTATATTTTAACGGAAGCTAATAAATTTTTTGCAATTTAACTAAATTTATATAAGGACTTCGCTTTTTTCTACGCTTTATACCTCTTTATTCTAACGCCCGGTCTTATTATTAATAATTTACTTATTTAGCGCAATTTCATTATTAATAATAAGGTTAAATAATTACTCCTAACTACTAAAAAGGGCCTACCTAAATTGGTTACTTTTAGGACTACCCTTAAAAAAATTACCGGTAAAAAGGAAAAAGGATACCCTTCGTTAATAATTTACTAATAGGCCTTTAAAAAGGAAATAGTTCGCTTTAACCTCAACTTCGATAACCTTAATATTAATACTATATAAATAGAATTCGGCGTAAAATTAAAAGTTCTATTTAATAAAGTCGGTAGCCCTATCGGCCCTAACGGCGATTACGTCCAAACTCCTAAAATTAATTAATCCTTTATACAAACCAACTACCTTCGTAAAATTAAGATAGAATTAACTAAAGTTCTAACTAAATTTACTCGCGTTATTACTAATAATTCTAATGCTATCTATAGTACCGATTAAATCGCTAAAGTCCCTTCTCGCGCCCGCATCCTAATTACTCGCCTAATTAATATTAACGATAATTTTAATAGTATTATCGTAAGATCCCTTACTATTATAGGACTAGCTAACCTAATTTAAATCCTTAGTATAACTACGGCTATTTATAATATCGGCGCCCGTTTTAATATACCGGTTAATATCCCTAATCTCTCTTATAGGGATATTGAATAAATAATTCTATAAAAGCGTATTTGTATATAGACCTATATATAATAGGAGATTAGTAAGGCTATCTACTATAAATAATTAGTCGATTCCTATTTTAATTTAATAGTATTTTAGAATTTGTATAGTATTTCTCCCGTCGGTTCCCTAAGAATTTTCTCGTACGACCGCTCTTTTACCTCTTGTAGTACTTTAACGCCCTAGAAGCGTCGTTAGCCTCTTCCGCTAATTTAAAACGTCTTCCTAAACCCTAATAACCCTTATAGTAATTAATATTAAATATAGTATAAGTAGGAGATAGAGGGTAATTAGTAGATAGAGGATAATTTGGATAGCGAGGGTTATATAAGTTATAGTAGTTATAGTAGTCGTTATTAAAGTATAAGTATTCTTCCGGATATTGTATTATCCTTCCTATATATAATTAGATATTATATAGATAGAGAGTTTTCTTTCTAATAGGGGGGGAAATACTATAGTTCGTTATAGATTATAGTAGATCTACTTCACTAAATTGACTATAATATAATTAGGGTATCCTCCTTTGAAGATAGCCTTATATTATAGTAGTATAAGAGGATTCGTCCCGTTATCGCCTTCGGCGTTAGCTCTAGCTAGTAATTAATTATCTACCTACTATATTTTATATAATTACTTGTAATCGCTATATGAAGTTCTAAGTAGAGGCTCCCGGTAGTACTAATAATTATCGTCAGTCCTGCTGTCATCACTTATACATTATCTCTTCGCGTAATATAGAGCCTCTATATACTACTAGTCGATAATACGTATAAAGTGAGTACTACCCTTATTATTACCCTTATTAACTAACTAATTAGGTTTTGAGCTCGGATTTAAGCATTTAGAATCTAATTTAACTAACCCCTTTTTTTCCCTTACAAATTAACCGCTTCAACCTTCCCCTCCTCAATATTACTAATATTAACTCCTTTAACTATAACTTCAATATAGCTTTCGGTTTATTAAATAAAGAGACAGAAGAAGACTTTGCGTAGTATTTTCAATACCTTAAGAACCTTTAACAAAATTACGAGATTACCAACCCCTAAATATTTATTAGCGATTTCTATAAAGGGTTTAAAAAAGCCGCTATTACCGCCTACCTAGACGTATAGTATTAACTCTATATTTAATATATAATAAAGAACGTCAACTACTATATTAAGATTAAATAGGTTTAACCAACCGCTATTAATCCTATTCTTAATATCGATTATATAATTCTCCTACTAATAACTCGGAATCTAAATAATAGTAGTCCTAACCCGCTATTATACTATAGCCCTAGCGCTCCCTAAGACGAAGACGAGGATAATAACGATAATCCCGACGAAAACCCAAAAGGGGAGGTTAATATAGAGGAGGTAATAAATGCCGCCGCCGCTACCGAATTTACACAAGTAATTAATAATAATAAGGGTGGCAATAGCAATAATATTACCGTCCCGCCTCTACTACGTCGTCGTCGTAATATCCCAACGTTTAACCCAGTTCGTCGATTCTACTCAAATTCGTATAAGGGGTTCCAAAGTATATAGAAGAACGTAATTTATATAGAGGATAAAGGGTATTTAAAACGAGTATAGCAATTACTAGCCTATAAATTCAAACGTTAAATACGTAAGTATATCTATTATCTCTACAATAAATTATATACTCTTTTCGCTAACCTATTATAGCACTTCTAGCCTACTTTCACAAGTATTACTTCCTATAGATCAACGAATTTAGTAATTACGCTATCTCGAAGCTTCGAAACTATAGTATTAAAGCAACCAGCCGAATCGAATCTACTTACAAAGCTATTAAACGCTTCCTTAAAAACCGTCTAGCATCTCTTAATCAATTATATAACCGTATTAAATCAATATGTACTATTTAGAAGGATTAATACGTTAATAATTCAATAGCTATTAGAATTACCTTTTTAATTAAGTATAAGGGGGTTAATATATTTAATTAAATCCTTATAAAAGTAGGCCCCTACCCCTTTAAATTAATATAGCTTCAATACCGGTATAGATATAACGACTAGTTTAACGAGCCGGGGCGAAATCCTTACCTTGATTATAAGAAAGAGTTTACTAGGCAATATAGCTTACTATATAAACACTTAATATTAGAGTTATTATAACGACGAGAGCAATTATATATTATTAATATAGATAAATATTAGTAGTTAATAATTAATAGGAGTAATAGACTAAACGATAATTAGAAACGTAATTTTGGTAATTATCCCTCCCCTTTACTCTATTCTACTCTACCCCAATTAACCTTCTTTATTTACAACTATCCAAAATCCTACTACTCTACTTAGCCGCCGAAGGCGAGCCGTACTCCCCGATCCAAATATAAGGGATTATATACGAGGTAAGTCGGCGGCCGAAATCTTAAACCCGGAAGTCAATAAACTACGAAGTCTTGAAGTTGGGTATACCCCTTAGCCCGCCGCGCCTACCGCTACTACGCTAATTGACCGTAATTAGTATAACAACCGCCGTATACTCTCTTACGATAAGCCGCCCCGCCGGGTAATACAATAAGATACTTAGAAGGGAGGGAGGGCGCCAACCCGCTAAAAACAATCTCGCGGTAGAGGTAGAAGAGGAGGTACTCAACGAGCAACAACGCAGGAGCCAGCAGGAGGAGAGGGCCTTACGCGAGCAGATCTTAAAGTATTTGGCCAGAGCCTCATAGAGAGTATCGCGTTACAGAGGATACCAACACTAGAAGCACCTCCTCCTCCACCCCCCTAGCCGTTTAGAGCTCAAACTCCCTCTCCTTCACCCTCGCCTTTTTACTAGCCCTCCCTATCTCCCCATCCCCAAGTCTAGCAGCCGCCGCCAGTGCTACAAATCTAATAACAGCCGTCTCATAGCTATATACCAGCTCTTACCAATTCTAGTCAGCTTCGTTATAAAGTACCAACTCCTATTAAACAATTGTCTCAATATTAGGACGGCCCGCCGCCTTCTAACTAGTAGTAAGGGGAAGGATAGATTATACCAGTAACGCAATATGAGTAAGCTCCAATCCCTATAGCACCACCTCCAGTACTAGCATATTCATAGAGGGCTCCCCAGCACTTTTATAGCGGGTATCAAAATTAGGGTAGGCACGTACACTCTAGGCATCAACAGCAAATATAGTATATACAGCAATAGAGCCAGTAAGAGGGACAGCAGTTACAGTGGCAATAACCGTATCAATACCCTCTACGGTAGACAATTGACTGGATTAATGACTTTGAATAACCTCACGTAAGAAAGAACACGTAAAAGACGTAGATTTGGTGATGCGCGGGCATCGATTATGTGGCCTCAGTTGCACGGCTGGGCGGTTGGCGCGGCTGGGCGAGTGCACGTGCAATAATTATGGGGAAGGTCTAAACCGTTACCATTTGGGGTCTAAACCGCTACCGAATGCGTCTCCGGAGTCTGGAGTCTGGAGTCCCCAGATAGGTAGCTCCACTTGCACACCCGAACGACATCGACTTGAGCCTCGAGCCGCGGCCCGGGGACGGGGACGGGACTATAAAACCGGGACTAGTGGCGTGTACTAGCACCGGGATTGGGACTAGGACTGCCACTGGGACTGGGACTGGGGGACGAGGAGGAGAGGCAGGTCGGGACCGGGAAATTTGTTATTAACCGTAGCCGCGTTTGTTATAACCTATCTTCAACTTCCAACAAGGGATTCGGTACCTGCCCAAATCGTGCTTTTTCAACCTTTCACCGGTGGGGTAGCCGAGCTTCACTTTCATCTCCCAAAACACCCTGAGGCTTGAGGAAGGGGGGGAGTAACGACCGAGGGACGCGGACGGATGATACAATTTGATACGATATGGCGATGAACACTCGTTGAAGCACCTGTTCTCAGAGGTAAAGAAAATGATCGATACATGCCCATGGACCATGGTACCTTCCCTTTCAGCAAAGACAGATTGTTGTGCAAATGATGAAGTTGCAGTCCGGCCATGCAGGGACGCTTCCCCGTGGGGTTGTACATACTGGAGTTGTCTCGGTTGTTCGATGCAGGCGGCCATTTGTGCTTGTGGTTGTTCGTTGATGGCACGGGTAGGGCAGACGGCCCAACGAACGAACGAACGAACGAACGAACGAACGAACGAACGACTGAACCGATGTTGCCATCAGTAGCATGTGCGTTGAGTTGAGTGGTTTATAGTCTTGGAAGGTGTCGTTGATTCACACGTGTTTGCGCAGCTGATGGACGCAGGGGTTGGTTGGTTGGTGTTTGGGAGGTGCTTGCTGGTGTTCGTTGGTGGTGGTTGGTGGTTGAGATCGATGATGGTTGATGTGTCGACACATGTGATGGAAAAAGTCCGAAACAAAAGACGTTAAATACGATTACATTACAGGACGAAAACAGCTCGTATGTATCTGTGCTTGTCTTCAGGAGGAAAGGTTTGTGTTCTTCTCCCGGTAGACTCCAAAATCTGATAATAACCGTTTTAACCGGAACAACCAGGTCGACAAAATCGGCAAATATCGCCTGTCAAAAAGGTAAAAATGGTTATTTTATCCTTGACAAAAACACCAATCCACAGTTTTACTTGCGCTATGCCCTAAAAGTGGGGCTCCCTGGCTTGTATCTGTGAATCTTCGGATCAACGACACCATCAACTTGACGACTTTCAAAGTTCTGACACTTCGGATTCGGACCGTGCCTTCACACACTCCTTTCACATACAAGAGACCTTGAACACACCCTCACTCTTCAAGGAGCATCTGCCCCTGACTGAAGCTCGTCGGCCCGTTCCATTTCCGCCGGCCCCTTTCCGCTTCCCCTCACCAAACCAAACCTCAAACCATACCTCGAACGATACTCATGTCGAGGGCCCCACATGGTCACATCCCCGCGACTCCGAACGTCGCAACGGTCTTGAGCCGCAAACAAACATCGGATGATGGAGTGTGGGGGATGGGACCATGCTAGACATGGGGAGAATCTGTGTGTTTCTAGCGCAGACGGTCTGGACTCTGGACTTCGGTTCTTGCTGCTGCGGAATCAATTCGGCTGCGGATGGCTTGTTTTTGGGAAAAGTAAGTGTTTTGAGACTTGACATTGTCTCCAAAGGTAGCGTATTCCTTGCATTTTGGAATTTTGAGCTTGTAAACTATTGGGTAAATCTCCAAGGTTTCATGTTAAAATATAAACAAATGGTTAAAGAAAAGATGAAGGCGACTTTGTTATTTCTCACTATGTCCAGCGAGGCCATGCCCTTGAAATGGTCTGAGTACGAATATAATGCATTTTCTGGCTCTTAGTAAGCACATACGACCATACCCACTGGAAAACTCGGGATCCCGTCCGCTCTCCCATAGATAAGCCAGTGAGGGCCAGACTAGTAGTTGGGTCGGTGACGACCAGCGAATCCCTGGTGTTGTATGTCTTTTTGGGAATTTTGTTTCTTTTTTCCTCCTTTCCTGGTTTCTGATCTCAGCCATATTTTGATCCTGTCACTCGGCCGTATTGCTCTTCGCCTTCTTTTTTTTGCGTTAATAGCAGGGGCGATAAACCTTCGTAGATATTGGAGTCTTCACCTGATGACCAGCATGTTTGCAGTGTTCATATTTGACGAGTGGAAAGAAACATGTCCTGTTTCTTTATCCGTGTTGCTCCTTCCTTATTTCATCATCCCCAAACTTCATCAATTTCCAGTGACTTCCTCCTTACCAGCAATTCTAATCCTCCAAGCAGGCAAAAAGCACACTTTGCTCCGTACCCAAACATCCACAAGCCTTCCACTCATGATTCCCAAGTTGGCAGGGCCGTCACCCAACCCACAACCTACCTAGCTAGTATCACAATGAGAAGGCCTGTTACTCAAGCACTGATGCAGACAAGTCCCTCCAACCTGGGTATCGCTCGTCATATGCCTGAGACCCACTCCCCCTTCTGATCCCTCGCGACACACGCATCCATCACCTTGTTCGCGCCGTACGCCAGCGCCGGGAAGCGCGCGTTGTCGATGTCTTTGCCTCAGCTGATGCAGTACTGCACGCCGGCGACAGTGTAGTAGGTCGACCGCGGGCTGTTGGGGATCCCTTGGTCGGGCAGGTTGTCAATCATCGTCCTGCAGACCGAGACGGAGGATCGGTGGATGTTGCTGCATACGGGAAGGGCGTCGCCGCATTTGCGCTTAGCGAGAGGATTGTTGGACGGGGTATCGAGATCGATTGCCCGGGAGCGTTTGGTGAAGGTTGGGTCCGTCGCTGTACCTGTTGGTGGTATAGGGCAAATATTAGTGAAGTTCATTTCGTAGGGGTGGGCACGTAGGCTGATCCAAGGCTTGACGGCGGTGAGATAACGGTAGATTGGTACGGAGTACGACTTACCAGGTGAAAATACCGTCGGCGAACTCGGTCTGCTGGATTATGACGAGGCCTTCCTCGGGAGCTGGGACAGAGAGCGGCGAAGCCGAGACGATGGCAGCTAGGAAGGCGCCGAAGGTGAGATACTGCTTGGAGAGCATGTTGACGGTGGTTCGTGAACAAGTGTTCTATTCGTTCGTTAGCTTTCACCTCCAATTCTCGGAGCTGCGACTCCCGTTGAGAGGGCTTGGTGGAACGTACCGGTTTGAGGAGGTTGGGAAGATAAAGAAGGCGAGTGATGGTCTTGGTGAGGATTGTTCCTGTTGCTGCTGAGATATTCTGGCGATGGAGCGAGGACATCGCCGGCCTTTTATATCCAACTCTCCAACCTCGTTCAGGAGCTCCATGCTTTCAATTCGGCTCGTTGGCTTCATGCTGCAGACATTCCCATCTTGTAGGTGGCAATGTCTAGATCACCAATGCCCAACTCATACTACTACGCTTCCCACTTCCGCTCCAAGCCTCTCAACCGTTAACATCGTCGACATGGTCCAGTTCATTTGCGCTGTGCCACTGTTGATAGTTTCTAGTCGCCAACTGCAGTAAGTCCAGATTGCCAAAGGCACGACCGTCGTATGCACGAAGTCGTGGGAAGCTCAACTCAGGGCAGACAAGCTTTGAGGCTTAGCGCCGAGTTGCATTGGGGAATCTGCCGAATTCCGGACTACGACTTCATGTCCACTCCGCCGCTGAGCCGCATTCAGACCCAAAGCGTCAAAGCCCTTCAAAGGATAGCTAACAGATCAACTCCCATACCATGTAGAAAGGCTTTTAGGGGCCAAAGTCCTCCTTGATATCAATCATTGTGATATCACGGCCATAGCAGTGCCCCAATTCAGGCGTTACGTTACTCTCGGTTTTCTAGCGCCAACGACCCGTTGTAGGATAGCAATAGTGTAAAGCAGCAAGTGCACGGAGGTCCAATGAGTACTATTGTAAGAGAGCTCTAGACCACTTGGATTGAACCGCTTAATGAGGCTGTAAGGCTAAATGACAAAATGGCATGTACGAGGGAAAGGCCGGAAGTTAGTGGAGAACGGTGCAGGTGGCCGAAAATGCAGGGGACCAGACCGCACATGAGAGACACGTCCTCGATGTAGGTGAAAAACGAAGAAGTTATCGTTGGGGATGGAATAGACAATCTCTTTCTCGTCAACTTTGCTCAGTAAGAAGACCTCACCATGGGAACAAAAGCAAACATAGCTTTTGCCAACGTCAAATCTCACAATGCGTTAAGACGAAGCATAAAAAAAAAAGTTCGGACCATTCTTCCACACACATGTCATGGGAAAATAATCAACAGTCACTCCAGGAGTATGGATCTCGCCGCGCACCGACAAGGAAAAAAAAAAGAAGTAAACACCACCAAAAAGAAAATCTCAATTCATCTCATTACCGATTTTGGACGAGCTGGGAATCGAACCCAGGACCTTTCGCATACAGGTGAGTATGCTAAGCGAACGCTCTACCAACTGAGCCACACGCCCGGAAAGTGGAGATGAAGATGATCGAGAAGTGGACGAGCTGGGAATCGAACCCAGGACCTTTCGCATGCTCGGAAACATGCTAAGCGAACGCTCTACCAACTGAGCCACACGCCCTTGATCTTGTTGTTGAATCGTCGTCCCGGAGATTGGCTTTTCAACCACAGCGCTTGAGTCGTCAGATGTCCAGCGGAAGTGGTGATGTTGAAGCCCGAACGGCGATGCGGGTAAGGTCGATGTGCAGCACCGAGGCCGACATTTTGCGCGTGCTTGCTGCTGCAGTAGCAGCTCTCTGCGAAGTTCGAAAGGGGAGTGAGTGAAGATAGATAATCGGTCGCGATAAGTTCACGGCATGATGAAGTCGAGCGTGTGGTGTCCCGATGTAGCTTGCGCGGTGATGGCGTAGATGGTCGATGACGCACCACGCGGCGAAACGAGAAAGGGGTAAAGTGTGAAAAATGGATTGCTGACCCGACTCATGTTGAGATGCGTTAGAAGTGTCTCAAGCCAAATGAAGTTCTTTGAGATATTGGTGGAAGAGACGTCCGTCTGTGGTAGTCTTGGGGTTGAGAGACGAAGTCCCCCTTACCGGGCGACTTGTTCTGCGATATCGACGAGTCAGCCTGAATCCTCAAAAAGAGCTGATGTTTCCTAGTTTGTGATGAAGAGGGCCCTGAGATCCCCAAAGAATAAGCAGAATAGATCGGAGTCGGTGTTGGTGGAGGGAGTGTAGGTGGGAGAACCGGAGAAGGGAGCACTGCGGGGCGGGACACTGTTGCCTGTGCTGCGTCATTGCACAAGTGTGGGCTTGTTTGGCCAGCATGCCCGAGTAATTTGCGGGATTGAAGGACGAAAGTGAAGAGGAAATAATACGAAAATGGTCATGCGTGTATCAGCCACAGAACCTGAGCAGCAAACAAACGGAATGAAGAAGTGGAAGAAAGAGAGGTGAAGAAGGCCAGGTGAAGTTGGGGTGAATGGGCGATACAGCCGGTGGGTGAAGTGACGGAATCGGTCGAGGTTCGAAGAATTGGAAGCGGTTGGCAGGACATTGTGGTCTGTGCACCAAGAGATCATGAGGGAAGGGAGCACGGAAAGCACTGACCATACTCTGGGTGGAGCCAAAACACGAGACACGATTGGCCAATGTGGCCTACATTGAACCCTTCACTTCTGCGGGAGCTCAAGGTGCTTAGGCCCGCGCTCTTACATTCACTGCAGTGAGTTGATGCCCCGAATTTCGATTTTCGACTTCTTAAACCCCGTTCAACCCTTTCCCCTTCTTCCATCAACCAATTTCATCAACCATCTTTACAACACGAACTCGGGACACCAAGCATCACCCCGCAGATGCCCCGGGCTCACCGAAACCGAATCCACGCACCCTACCCTTCTATCATTTGAGAGGGACCTCGCCCTTGCTTAGGCCTGGTCTCGATCTTTCACCGTCCGACTTGCGGACACTTCCCGTCCCCGAGTTAGATCAAGACCTATAACTTCCTCTCTTCAGGGGAATCCGACAGACATGAGTGCCTCACCTACCGCCTGTCAAGATCTTGCTAGATCTGTTCTTGGTAAGTCTTTCCCCACCAAGCTCACTGCTTGGTCCTGCATCGGTCGCGATGTTAGGTCTTTGTCTCATTTTTGGTCAATTACAAAAGGCTGTTCTTCGTTGTTCAGCTCCGAATTCTGACTTCTATGTCTAGAGAATATCTCAGGAATGAATGGCGCCGTCAATGGTACATCCGACGATGTGAACGGCGTCGACAACGACGCAAAAATCAACGAGACACAAGATGGCCACAATGATAAGGCCACTACAGAAGCCGACAACGAGTCAGCTAGCATCGTCAAAGCTGTGAAACAAGAAGCATCCCGTTCGCCCGTCGAATCCGTCGACGAGCCTCCATTCTCATGGCTGTAAGTCGACTCGAAGCAGACCCAACACGAAGCGGACACTAACACTTATCTTGGCTCTAGTCAATCACACGCTCTTTTCGTTATCATCATGGTCGGCCCCGATGGCATGCCTTTCGGTATCCAAAAGGACTTTCTCTGTGCCAAGTCCTCCTACTACAGGCGCTATTTTAGAGAAAAGGCGGCAAACAACGAGTCGGTCGAGGACGTAGTCGAGCTCCGCGATACCTCGGTCGATGTCTTCGGTTACATCCAGCACTATCTTTACAAAGGCCAGGTTTACCCTGACACCCCCCCCGATTACGAGGTCCTCATCGGCGTTTGGAAGCTCGGTCACAGCTTGGGCATCGACGGCCTCTGCGATGCCACGATCGATGCCATGATCGAATACCGCCGACTCACAAACTCGATCCCCGCCACCGCTCTTCTTGTTCAGGTGTGGAACGAAACCCCCGAGGGATCATCCATCCGGAAGCTCTTGCTTTCCTGGGCGGCCGAATACATGCGGGCCTCTGAGGATCGTGCAGAGTTCGCCAAGGCGCTGCCCCAAGAAGTTCTGAGTGAGCTGGTGGTGGCTATGAGCTCGCTGGATGCGACTCCTGCCCCGGCAGCAACCCCCACCCCGCCCGTCTCTCAGGAAGTCGTTAACTCTGCCCATCAAGGCTGGCACGATGCCGTCGCCAATAGTGATGGCGAGCAGGCGCGTCCTGCTAAGAAGGCCAGGTACTCCGACGCTGGCCACACCAACGGTGCTAAAGCCACGCCTACTGGCCGCAAGGGACCCGGTCGGCCCAGCACCACTGGTCCAAAGACCGGCTACAAGCGGAAGTACAATGTGGCTAACGGGGAGGTTGAGCTTACCACCTCGAAGAAGCTGGCGTTCTGCGACGACCTTCTTACCAGAATGCTCAGCGGCCCAGGTAATTACCTCTCCTATGTCATTTCCACCTTCTTAGCAGCACAGAGCATATTTACTGACACTATTGCACCCACAGGCTTCTGGACCCGCCTTGTTGGCCCCTTTCGCGATCCCGTTAACCCCGAATCCGACGGTGTGCCTGACTACTTCGACAAGGTGGCCAAGCCCATGGACCTGCAAACAATGAGGGCCAAGATGGACCGCAACGAGTACGTCGACGAGAACCAATTCCTCGCCGACATGAACCAGATTTTCAACAACTGCTACACGTACTGGGCCAAGAAGAGCCCCATGTATCAGGCCTGCGAGAGGCTCCAGAAAACATTCGAGGACAAGTACTCGCAGATGTCCAAGTGGATTGCCAAGATGGAGGGCCAAGAGGGATCTAACTAGTCTCTGCGAAGTTGTCCAAATGGGCTCCTTCACCAAAGCGCAAAACGCCCGAATTTGTCATGGTTGCGGAGGACGTTGTTGAGAAAAAGCCGAGAGGGATCTCTCGGATCAATGGCGCGCACATGGGTACGACTGCCATCGTTTCCTCGGTCGGATCGATTCCGATCTAACCAAGATTTTGCCCACGGTAGCGATAAGAAACAAAAGTCGAGAAAACCGTTTGGCTGGGCGTAATGGTCACTCATCAAAGAGGGGAAAAGGGCAAAAGGAAAAACGCGCTGTTCACGAAGCGAAAAGGAAACGGTGATTGGTTTTCTGGTGTAGCATTATTGGTGTTTCCTTGGTCATCATTAACCCGCGGCGTTTGGGTTTGCTTATGACGGGCGGCGCTTGGGTCATTTTTTGTCCGGCAGCATGCCAGAGTGGCGGGAAAGGAAGGATTATTGTATTCGAATATCACTATTATACTGGTCTTAGGACCAGTGGCTGGACTTGTCAAATGAAGACTTGGAAGGCGATGGGAAGTAAGGGCAAATTTAGGGTTATACAGGAAGCTCTCTGATTTCTGGAAGAGAGCAAGGCAGGACAAGTAGCTGGTATAGTACAAGCGACTGCGGTCTCATTATCCGTAGCAGCGATGAGGACGTATAATGGACAGTCCTCCTATTTACAACTTTGTTCTCATATTCCCCTTTACACTGATCGTGATATGCTGAATCCCCAGAACCCATAATTGCAGCATCCTTAAGACAGCAAACGTTCTCACACAAAGAAGCAAAGCCAACTGGTAGACCTACAATCAACTGCATCGTGCTTCATCCTTGCAAGAATGACCAACAGCCTTATACAGTATTCATACAAGCGAACGGAAGCTTCTCAGTTCCACTTGACACCCAAGAACTTGAACTCCTTGTTCCCTCCCTTCTTAGCAGCCGCCACTTCTGCCTCCTTATTCTCCAAGTAAATCCTCTGATGCCCCCTCACATCCACGTAAAAAGTCTGATACTCGTGCTCCCAGTGTCCCGGTTGCTTGGTCAGATGCAATCCGACGACGCCGGAGCCTCTCGGTCCTTCGACCTGTTTTTCTCTCAGTCAGTCTCACCACCACCATGACTTCTTAGGAATAAAGAAGGGAAGAAGATGGAAACATACATGAAAATGCATCTTCAAATGCTCCACGCCCCTGCTGTCCTTCTCGACCGTTGCCGCGATCGGCCGCGCTCGGCGCCACTTGTTGTACGTCTCTTCGCCATGAGCAGCGATCTTCTTTGGGTTGCCGGGCGAAAGAAGGGCGACGATGCGAGGGTCGGCACGGATCCGGTCGACGGCCCGGTTGTAGTAGGCGGTTTTGGACTCTGGGGAGAACACGTCGGTGAAGAGGAGGTAGGCTATTCCTCCCTGTGATAAAGTTAGTACAAGAACTGAAGTGAGTGTTGAAAGATACATGGGGAGGAAAAGCGTACGGTCAGGACAACGCCCAAAATCACCAAGCCGAAGTTGAACGTTTGCTGGACGGCGCGCCCGGCTTTTTCACCGGCTGAGAGCTGAGTCCAAGGGACGTGGCCGTCATCGCTGAAAGGCGTCACGGATCTCCTCTTTGAGGTTTCCTGAGTAGTCGCATACTGCCGGCGCGATGAGGCGAGAATGGCGCTAGCTGTCGGAGCTCTCGAAGCTGTAATGGTTGCTTGACGGACCGCAGCGGGGCTCAGAAGCCTGACGCCGGCCGAAGTAGTGAGCATTCTCATCATGGAGGCTTCAAGACAACACCCATATTTCGACGGCAATGTTTCAGCCGTGCAATTGTTATGAGAGCTTCAATGAGAGGTCCGAAGCTGTGATGAGCTGCGGTTGGATGAAGCTTTAGCTCCCGTGCTGTTGCCCCGTTGCCGGCACGGCATCTTTCCCGGCAGAGGTCCGTCCGGCGAGGGGTGGAGTCCGTGTTGTGCTAGGCTGAATTGGGGATTAGGCTGTGCCAAGGCGCCAAGATGCCACATGGAAGGGCGAGCAAGCGTCTGGGCGCGAACACAAGGAAATGTGGCCCCTGCCCTGAAGCGTTCAGTGGACTGACGCCAGCCAAAGAAGCCCCAATGGACGTTCCAATTGCCAGGCAGCCCGGCTCTCTCCGCTGGGGCTCCCGTCTCCTGAATGAACTGCGGGCGGCGGGCGAATGACAACACTCGAATAATTGACAACTTGTAACAAGGAAACAACGCCGCCCTGTTCAACTTCTGCCCCCTTTTTCACTTTTTTTCCCTGACGGCAGCACGTTTCGACCCTGACAACGTAACCGAGCAAAGGGGTCAACAACAACGAGAGTCAAGAACTAGTGACACATTACAACCCTGCCTGCGACAGACATACTCCGAACGATCACCGGACTCCCGACAAGATGAGCGGTCTCGCGACAAAGCAGCAGTCGCTCAAGCTTTTTGAGAAGCTCAAGGCGAAGCCAGCCAACAAGGTATGCGCCCACGCGAGCAACGATCCCAGACATCCAGAAAGCTAACCTCTCCTCGCCGCCAACAGATCTGCTTCGACTGCGGCCAAAAGAACCCAACATGGACCTCGGTCCCCTTTGGCATCTACCTCTGCCTCGACTGCTCCGCCAACCACCGCAACCTCGGCGTCCACATTTCCTTTGTGCGGTCTACTAACCTCGACCGTATGTGTTCTCTCGATCTTTACCCCACGACGCGACTCTCGCCCGCTAACCGAAATCTTGTTCGTCTACAGAATGGCAATGGGACCAGCTACGGATCATGAAGGTGGGAGGCAATGAGTCGGCAACCAAGTTCTTCCAGCAAAACGGTGGTTCCGCCGCCTTGAACAGCAAGGACCCCAAGACCAAGTACCAATCCGCCGCCGCGACCAAGTACAAGGAGGAGCTCAAGAAGAGGGCTGCTAGGGACGCCCGCGAGTATGCAATACCCTACCCCTCAGTTACACAACCCGTTTTATTACACGTTACATGACCCGGAATGCTGACGCGCTGTCTGCCTCCAACCCAGGTACCCCGAAGAAGTAGTCATCACCGACGGCGACGATGCCACAGCCAGCAACACCCCGGCCGGCGAGCCCGACGACGACTTCTTTTCCTCGTGGGACAAGCCCTCCATCAAGAAGCCCACGCCGCCCATCTCGCGCACTTCTACGCCCCCCGTCATCGGCCGCACCGCCTCCCCACTTCTCGGCAATGGCAAGGACATCCAGCGCACTGCCTCGCCCCTCTCCAAGACCGATTCCGATGCCCCCACTCCCGCCCCCGCCGCCAGCCGCATCACCACCTCCGCGGCCCTAAGGAAAACCACCCCCGGCAGCAGCGCCACCGGCGGCCCGCGCAAGGTCGGCGGTGGCATCCTGGGCGCCAAGAAGCCCGCGGCCAAGCTGGGCGTCAAGAAGATCTCGGCGGACCTGATCGATTTCGACGAGGCGGAGAAGAAGGCTAAGGAAGAGGCGGAGCGCATCGAGAAGCTGGGTTACGATCCCGAAGCGGAGGAGGAGAAGGCGGCGAAGAAGGCCGAGACCAAGACCAGCAATATCGTTACTCCCGCTGCGGCGCCGGTTAGCTCCTCCAGTTCGAGGTCGGCGGCGCAGGAGAAGTCGGCTGCTGACGTGGAAAGGCTGGGTATGGGTGTCAGGAAGCTCGGTTTTGGAATGGTGGGCAAGTCCGCTGGTGCTGGTGCTGCGGGCGCGGGCGGAGCGGCGGCTGTGAAGAAGAATGCGGGTGGGTTTGGAAGTGTTGGGCCTATTAAGGCTAGTGATGGTATGTTTTCTTCCCTTTCACCCCCCTTTCTTCCTCCCACGCAATACTAACGTACGAAACAGCCGACGAAGAACAATACGCCCGCAACAAGTTCGCCAACCAAAAGGCCATCTCCTCCGACGAATTCTTCAACAAGGGCAACTTCGACCCCTCCGTCAAGGCCGAGAGCAAAGCTCGTCTGCAAGGCTTCGAGGGCGCCCAGGCCATCTCTTCTAACGCCTACTTCGGCCGTCCCGAGGAGGAAGCGTCCGTCGAAGACTACGGCGACCTCGAGTCTGCGGCTAAGGACTTCATTCGCAAGTTTGGCATTACCGCTAGCGACGATTTGGAGAACCTTACGCAGATGGTGGGTGAGGGCGCTGGGAGGTTGCAGGGTGCTATTAGGGCTTATCTTGGGAGCTGAGCGGTTGATAGGATGAGGAAATGGGGTACGTGATGGGCTCGGGGAGTTATGAGATGGAGAAGATGTGATGAGCGGGTAAGCTTTACCGGTGGATATTTAGTGACAAGTAAAAATCAGTATTTGTAGTGTAATGGTGAATGAAATGTTTAGAGTACTAGCAGTTTGGGCAGATGATGCGGTTTTTTTTGGCATCTGAGAGGATGACGGGTCTGGATGGACTGGTGACACCCGTAGTGGGATCTTTAGTAAGTGACTCCGGCAAATATTCGAGCAACCAGAAAAGATCTGATCTGCCGTTGGAGTCCTGTTCCATTCTTCCCAGTTGCATTTGGAGGGGAGGGGAGGGGAGGGGAGGGTTCGTGATGTTGAAGGGTGCGATGTAACCGGGGAACTGACTCGCGCACTAAAACCACCGATATAAGGTTCACTTCCAGCACAATTCTTCAACAACAACAGCTGGTCCGATGGTGTAGTTGGTTATCACGTCAGTCTAACACACTGAAGGTCCTGAGATCGAGCCTCAGTCGGATCATGAAGCAATTCTTTTTTGCGACTTTTTTCCTGTTTCTCACTTCAATCCTCTCGTGCCCTTTTTCTTTTCTGCCGCGCAGTGGTCACTCGCATTTTTTCTGGTCCTTCCTGTGCATTACCGAGTCGTCGTCTAAGTTCTTGCAAATGAAGGCCTCTCGCTAGTCTGAACTAACTGTCTTTGGATTGATTGATTCAGTTGCGCAAGGCCGATTGTGGTTTTCCCGGAAATGTTGGAGATGTCCATCGGGAAGGCACGATGGGAGATGAGGGGATCATGGGATGAGGGGGTGAGGGGATGAGAAAGACGGGATGAAGGGCAACCAGTTTCCAATCTAATTGCATCCGACTTTTCTCCCAAATTTGCCCTCCATCATCAGAACATCGAGCGACACATCTGATTCCATAAACATCACATCCCAAGGTATGCGCCGTTCCCATGTTCGTTTACTGTGTCGCTAATTTTTTGTTGTAATCACAGGCCGTTTCACGATGCGCGAAAACGACGACAATGAAGCCCAACTACCGATGCGGTATCGCCGTTCATTGGATCCGTTCACCAAAGCCCACGCTGGAGATCTTCCATGAACACGTCGTTCGATTCACAGACAGCGGCACGCCGCATAATGAACTCTCGCAAGCTCACGCACCCCGCCATGTGCCGCGATGCATTCTTGTTGGATGGTCCGGATCAAAAGGAGGCTACGAAAGAGAGAAGCGTGGAGGTCTGAGCAATGCATCTCATGGTCTCAGCAGTTCCCGCCCGCACACCCGATCGAGTCAACCCCTTGCAAATGGCGGTGCAACTCGGCAAAATGCGCCTCATTCTTGAACACCGTCTCCTCCACCCTCTCTAGCGCCTGGGAATACTGCTCTGCCTGGAGCAGTTCCCTCGACTGCTTGCGTGCCTTGGCCACGGCCTCGGGGGCAAACTTGTCCTGGATGAGCTTTGCAAAGATGGCGTTGAATTGGGCGCTTATTTCTTGTGGAAGAGCATCCTGAATCCCGTTCAGCGTACTGATTGTTGCGGTACCACAGGTTCATCACGGGAAAAAGAAGAAAGGGGCAATCCTTACCTGCAAATAGCTGCCGAAATCCAGGCTCGGCACCCACCACTTCTGTTCGAGCTTGAGATCGGCCGAGGGGTCTTGCTTTTGAAGCTCCTCCACCCGCGCGGTCATTGCGGCTAGCTGCTCCTCGCGCGAAGGCAGCTTTTGCTCAGAATTCGCGGCGCAGCTGGAGGGCACGTCCGCCGCGCCGCTGGTTGTCGGGGCACTCATGTTGTTAAGGGGGGGCCAGCAGATGGCTAGGGGAATCCGTCTTTGGCGAGCGCAGGAGGAACTACGCGGATGGGATGACGTTGCTAGAATAAAGGATGGCAAGGAACTGGCGAGAAACAAAAGGGGACGACACGAGGCCAAGCGGGGAGGGTGCTGAGCACTCTATATGCTAAGAGTCACCCCTCTGGTTGCATGTGGCACAGTGGCTTCATTTTCGCGCGACACGGTGGCTTTTGCACATTGAATCCTTCTGTTATGTCAGTTGAGGTTCTGACAGTTTCGACGTGGCTTGGCTGCGCTTGGTCGTCTAGGTCGATGTTGAGGAAGGTTGTAGAGGACACTCGAATCCGGACACCCGGACCCGCGCGCAAACACAACACAGATTTCACAATCGCTCGAAGATAACTTGGAAGATGGAAAATGGTGTAATAGGCCTTCAAAAGTTCCCATTATATCCAACTATGTCCATTATACCAAAGGAGTGTATCTGCAAACAAAAAGGGTATCAATCTCCTCTCCTCTCCTTCCTTCAGCTTCATGCCAAGTATGTACCTTCATGTAAATGAGTGTCGTGAATTCGTAAATCTCTCACATCCTTGAACCGTTCCCTCCCTTCCCTTTTCGTCCTTCATTCATTAAACCTCCTACAGCTACAACGCTGCACATTCCCGCCGCGGCGACGGCCGCATTCGCATCCACTCGTCCATACATCCGCGCAATGGAGTACAAGCATATACATGCCCCAACTCCCCTCGTCCATCTCCGAAGGAGTTTGTTGATATGTAACACCGGGGAGTGAAGAAGCCAAGAACTTCTAGAACAAGCATCCCGGGAACACAAACACATACACCAACCACATATCCTCCCTTTTTCAGCAGATTAAACACTAGAACGTGCCTCGCCCGTTCATCACGCTTCCACATCCAAACCCGATCCACCCATCTCATCCATGATGATCCAAAGGGGAAAGTATTAAAAGGCTCAAACAGGGAATTAAAGCGGAAGAACTTCCCTGTCCGTTAATCAAAACATTTACAAGAAAAGGATGACTGCCAAGATGGTAGCCAACAAAGCCGCTACCGATGGTGACTGAGCGACACTGCCCGCTGCAGTAACGGGGGGGGAGATGCTTGACGATGGGGCGGTCGAGGTGATGAAGCCTGTGCTGGTAGCGCTAATAGTGCCGTTACCGGGTGCGGTGATCGATGGCCCGATGCTTGAAACCGAGGGCAGCGACGACGCCGACGGGGAAGACGACGAAACCGACACAAGTCTGGTGGAAGTGGCGGTGGCCGACGATACCCCGATTGCAGACGACTTGGTGGTAGACGACGACGATGACTCAACTGAGCTGGATGATACAGCTGAGGACGACGATTCAGCCGATGAAGGTGATGCAGCCGAGGATGACGATACGGTCGAGGTCGACGATTCAGCCGATGAAGATGACGCGGTCGAGACTGTCGAGGAAGTCTCAGAGACAGCCGTGCTCGACGCTGAAGACGAGGGGGTTAGGACTTCCGAAGAAGACGAAACAACCGGCGCGGCAGAAGATGAGACAACCACCGGCTCAGAGGAAGAAACCGGCGGCTGAGAGGGAGCTTGAGTCGACGAAACGACCGCGGGCTCAGAGGAAATTACCACCGCCGTGGAAGAAGAAGGGGGTGGCGGGGCAGCAGAGGAAGAAACCGGCGGCTGAGAGGAAGTTTGAGTCGATGAAATGACCGCGGACTCAGAGGAAATTACCGCCGCCGTAGAGGAAGAAGGGGGTGGCGGGGCAGCAGAGGAAGAGGAAGTGATCACCGGCTCTGACGAGGGAACAATAACTGGGGGTAGAGAAGAAGGCAAGGCCGGCTCAGAAGACGAACTTGGCTCACTTGACGATGGTTGAGCAGAAGAGCTCGAGGAAGGAGGAGGGACGTCGGAGGTAGTCGTGGTGGAAGGCTCCGGGGCCGGCGGAAGAGTCGAGGATGAGATAGGTACGGGCTCAGTGCTCGAGTTGGGTGCCTGCTGCGAAGTTGTGGAGATCGTGGGAGTGGTAGACTCGACCGGCTGTGGGGGAACGCTGGTTGGGACAGGTGAAGGGCTCTGTTCATTGCAATAATCAAAGAATTGAGCAAACTCAGGTTCAAGATATTCCTTAACGCCCTTCTTGACATCTTCTGGAGAAGGAAACCCTTCGATGCATATACGGCATCCATCATAGGCGTCTCTGAAGGGTGACTGAGCGTCGCACAGAGCCGGCGTTTTACCGACTTTCTGGGCTTCGAGGAAGGCATTGTTGCATTGTTCAAAGCAGTCGCCAGGGGGATTGAGTCCATCGCGCTTAAAGGAGCGGTGCAGACTGCGCCTATATACGTATCCCGCTGCTGATGAAGTCGTTGAAGTTGTGGTAGTGGTCGATGTTGGCCGTGGCGGAAACAAGGTTAAATCGGTTTGAATACCCCAGTTACCCGTGACAATGGTTGATGTGACACCGCCAACCTCAACAATCACAAGCTCCTCCTCAAAGATATCGTAGCTCAAACCGAAAGCGTTAGGATTCAGGTTATAATAACCTTCAGTTGGCGGGTAATATCCGGTTTCGTTTGCTGGCCATTCCACCTTCGGGTACCACGGAGCGGGCTGGCAATAAGCAGGATTACAGGCGTAGTCAGAGGATGGTGCATTAGCCCACAGGTTGCAACCGTCCGGCTTGGGTTCATTGCAAACATAACCAGGTTTGCAGCCCCAGGTACGATCAGACTTCGGATCATACGCCTTCCGAAGGGCGGGCGCAACAGTGCCCGTGGGGAAGCAGGTTGTGATCGTTTTCGAGACGGTCGTGGCGATGGTAATCGTTGAGGGTGGCTTGGTAATTGTCTGTGTAATGGTTTGAGGGGGTACCGATAAGGTCGTCGTGCTCGTTACCGTAGAAGCGGGCAGCGTGGTAGTGACAGTGGTTCCATCAAGGGTTAAGGTGGTGGTGGTGGGGGGTACAACTGATGTAAAGGTGGTCACCACTGTTGTTCCTGGGAGCGTCAGAGTAGAGATTGTATGCTCCGTCTGAGTGATAGTATGATCCAAGGTCTGCGTAACGATCGTTGGAGGGAGTGTAATGGTGATAGGAGTGCCAGATACGGTTGTTATGATGGGCGGCGGAACGACAGTCGCGGTGGTAGTGAAAACCTCGGTTGCGGTCGTGCGATCAGTCACAGTCTGAACGGACGTGAAAGAGCTGACAACAACAGATGTGACTACGGCCGTCTCGGTTGTGTAGAAAGTAGTGCTATCGGTAACGGTCACCGGATAAGAAGTCACCGTGGTAAAGGTTGTGGTTTCCGTCGTAGCACTGACAACTGTGCTAAGCACAACATCGGTGGTGGTTACAACGTCCGTTGTCGTGGTCGGGACCAACGTGGTGTAAATGTCCGTGATTGTGTTGTAGTCGGTCGTCCATATCGTCTTGGTGCCGGTCACGGTAACCGGGTAGGAGCTGATTTCCGTGGTGGTCGTAGTACAAATCACCTCAACATAGTCAGTCGTTGTCTTTTCGATGGTCTGGATCAAATGTTAGTTAACAAGAATCCTTTGTATTTTACAATTAGAGGAGCAAGGGCTTACATTGATGCTTGTGTAGGTTGTTTCAATGGTGGACCAGAGAGTTGTGCTATCAACCACAGTATACGGGACAGATATCGCCGTAGTGTAAACGACCGTCTCAGTTTCCACCTCTGTCGTCGGGATGTAAACGGTTGTTGGGACTGTTGTCGGGACTGCGACTTCGACCGTTGTCTCGACAGTTGATGTCTCGGTGGTTGTCTTCCATGTAGTCGTCGTGCTGACAACACAATACGAAGAGTGATCCTCCCCATTACAAATGGTAACTGTTGTAGTGACCGGGTAGCTCTGCAAGGCCATTAGTCACATAAATCTGATGGATTCACGATCATGCGTGAGCTTACTGTTGTATAGACTGTGGTTGCGGTAATAGTCTCGTAGTCGGTAGCGGTCTCCGTGTATCCAGAGGTCACGATGGCCGTGTCAGTAAGCGTTTTGGTGTCGAGGACGGTGGTTGTGAGCTGAACATATTAATCAGCATGCTAACTAGACAAGAAAGAAACAGGTAAAATCGGCCGTACATATTCGGTTTCTTCGACGGTTGAGGTGTGAATGACTGTCTCTACCACTGTTGCCGTTACGACTCCAGTGTGGATGACTGTCTCCTTTGCCGTAACCGTTGCCGTGTACTGCAATCCAAGTTAGCGATGAACGTAGTTGCCAGGATCTACGGGAGACCAAGAAGACTGGTGGTCCTGTGGTACAGCAGGTAGAGTTTCTCCGCGGTTTCAGGGTAACCCGTAACTTCATACAGAAGCTGGTAGAGTACACTTAAGGTATCTGGTGCCATTTGCATCTCGCTGCTGCGGTCATGACTTACCGATTCTGTACATGTAACTGTCACTGTAGAGGCGGGCTTAGGCTGGCTGGTCTGCTGTTAGACTGATAACTCCTCCCATTCGAACAAGGAAGAGCAACATACTAAACAGTGGTTGTGCTCCTATCAAGTGTTAGTCATGGACCGAGCAGCATGGTAATGGATCCTTCACTTACACAATTGGCTCGACGCACTTGCGGCAGTCGTGCCAATGTTCCTTGCAAAACCCCTTATTGGTATCATGGCCATAGTCCCCGTCACTGTTGTGATAAGCGGTAAAGCTCTCTTCAGGCGCAAGAGACTCGACGGGAGCAGCGCTTGAGACCTCCGTGGTGTTGGACCTGGGGTAAAGCGGCCTTTCGGCGGCGGAGACGAGCTGGGTTAGGGCCAACGCTCCGAGCGTGCCCAAAACCCTCGTAACAAGCATTGTGCCTGAAAGAGACCGTCAAGTCAAGCTGGGTAAGTTTAGCAGGCCAACGAGTGAGGTCGGGTCTCCGGAAGGGAAAACGAGTGTGAAGCTGTCGCAACGAGTGAAGCTTGCGCCGGAAGACTTGACGTAAAAACACGAACGACGGAGATGGGGTGCGGCAGCGGCACTGGCCGATGATATAAGGCTGGTGGGAACTAACAGGCCCTGGCAGGTTGGGGGACCAGGCAATCTTTTGGGTAAGCCCAAAAGAGGTGAACCAATGGCGTAAAAGGGCACTATTCGGCAAGCATCACCCTCGTCTGCAGAGCAATCCTATCCTATCCCATCCCATGTCTTTGGTGTGATGTGGTGCGGTGTGGCTCCAACGGTGCGGACAGGAGGGAAAGCTAGGCCGGCTTACTTTGGTTTCCTGGATGTTTATTTTTACCCCGTTGGATTATGGTCCTCCGCTTGGAAGACTCGACCGGGCACCAAGGGGCTGACAGATAAATGTCGAAAAAGAGAAAAAAATTGACAACTCAAAGAGATGCCAGGCTCCCAAGGGACAACACACGTGCATGGCACCAAGAGCAATACGCTGCAGGCCCTGTTGGTGGACGAGTGGGTGGACGGGCAAAAGTGAGAGTGAAAGTCTCGAGAGCTCCGAGTTTGGTGCTCCCCTGCTCCACTGTGTTCCCCTGCTTCCCTACGGCGTACTCGCGGGGATGCATGGCCACATCCCACAGGCACAACCACCCATTGAACATCATTGCCCGTGAGGCGGGAATCCAATAGCAAATTGTCAGAATGCA
Organism: Neurospora sp. CHS-2018c; assembly: GCA_009806235.1. NCBI lineage: Eukaryota > Fungi > Ascomycota > Sordariomycetes > Sordariales > Sordariaceae > Neurospora > Neurospora sp. CHS-2018c. Next base: position 88,119 of record RAPC01000049.1, on the reverse strand, counting down.
CGGTTCAATGAAAAGTGGGTAAGATCTGTTGATTCTGTGTAAGAGTGCTGTAGAACTAGAGTTGGGGTCTCCAGAGTATTAGGGAGGTCTGCACTCTGATTCTAGGTGGTTAGGAGGCTAGTCCTCTTATAAAGCCCTCTTCTTACTGGCCAGATCTATACCCTAAATTAATACACCTCCCCAGTTAAAGTCTTTTATAGAGACGAAATTGCCCAAACTGGCCAGAAATAAAGCTATTTACAGTATTACATAATTATTCTAAGGTTTATCTCTTTATTAATCTTATTTATTTCGATGTATACTATTATATTCTCCTATCTTTTCAATTTTCTATCCTTTATTAAATCTATACCGACTAGCTTTATAAATACTACGTACTTCTAGAAGTCTAGTACTTTTGTTAAACTATTTGTAAGTATTTTAGCCGTCTCTAGATATTTAATTTTAATTCTTCTTACGAATACCTCTTATCTTACTTAATACCTATAAATATCTATATACTTGAACTTTATTACTAGTTTTATAGTTTTTATTATTAAAACTTTAATAGTTTACTTATTATTATATTTTAGAATAGGGATAGGATTAATTAATTTTATTATAAGACCGGTAATAAATTTTATTATAAAGAAGGCTTCCTTAATTATATTAATAAGGGTAATAAGCTCTACCTCGGTTGTAGAAGTAGTTATAGTTATTTATTTAGTAGCGCTCTAATAGATTAGTCTTTTAAAGAGTTATATTGTAAATCCTTATAAATTTTTATAGTTTATAAAATTATTTGTAAATAAGGAGTTTAAAATAATTCGGAGGATTTAATCTCCTTTATAATAAAGAGCTATATTAGTAGTAGTATAAAGGTAATAAAGTACTTTATTTACGGCCTTGTAATGATTTAGATTGGGGTTATAGCTGTATTTAGAGAACCGATTAGCGGCGAAGGCGATCTTTAGTTGTATAATAACGGCGGTATATAATATAGACCTTATTTTAATTTAATAAAGGTATATTGAATAAAGTAAGGCTTTACCCTTAAAGGAAATTAATTTAATATTAGATATAGGAATTGAAGTAATACGTTTAATATTAGTAAAATAATAGATCTTTTATAAGTACGAGCGTTAAAATAGTTAGATCTTTCTTATTTATTGGTTTTGAATAATTTTAATGCCTAGAAATTATTGTAGTTTATCTCTTCTAATTATATAGTATTATTAATTAAGGTTATTTATATATCCTTCTATAGCAGTAGCTTTATTAGGGTAATATATAAAGACTATATTATTAATATAGTAAAAGATAAGGACTCTATTATTAACGAAAATATATAATTCTTTAAAGATTAATTCGAAACCTATTATCTTAAAGGTATTAATAAATTCTTATTACTAGAAGAGTAGGGATTGCTGTAGGTTATATAGTGCTTTGAATATTTTAAGGACTTTGTCGGGGATTTTATACCTTAGGGGTATACGTATATAAATATCCTTATTTATATAAGCGTTAACGAAGGCGTTAATAGTATTATATTAAATAAGTTCGAAGTTAAACCGAGCGGTTATAGCGATAAGGGTGCGAAATAAGCGGCTAATAAGGGTAGAAGTATATATCTCCTACTTTACCTTCTTTACTTATTAATTTCCTCGTACGACGAAACGTACTTTGATTTTATTGAACTTACTATTTTTAAAGAATTTATATATATATACCTATATATAATTAAGGATTTATTTACCTCGAAATTACAATTCCTCTTTATCGACCTTTAACTAAATCCTTATTTCCTTATAGTTATCGAAATAGATTTACTTTATTTATTTAAAGAGGTCTCTAAGGATATAATAATTAAAAGATTTGTAGTTCTTAAGTATTGGGGGAAAATAGTATTTATAAATAGATTAGACTTTATTTATATAAATTAGGGATTCGACTTCCTCTTTAATAATAATTTTATTATTATAGATAAATTATTATAATTCTATTTTCGTAATAAATTTACCGTTAAATATAGTTGTAAATTAGTAAAGTCTATTAGTATTAAAAACGGCCTTCTATAGTTTAAAGCTTTTATATATTTCGTTTTTAGTATAGGGATTTAAATAAAAGCCGGCGAAGAAGGAGGTAGGCGGCGGCCGATTTAATAGCGGCGTATTTAAAGGAGTAGGGTATTTATTAAGGATAAAGTCGATAGATATCTTTTCTGTAGAGGTATTCGAAATTTCTAATTAGGGTTTTAGAAATATATAATCGGTTTTTCCTTTTTGAAAAGGTTATTTAAATTCGAGAAGAGAGTTAGGGATATTATACGTCTAAGTATTTTCGAAGTCGATTCGGTTGCCGACAAAATTAGGGATTTTTAATATTAGAGCCATTTAGTTATATTTATAGAGTAGTACAATAAATTTGTCGGAGGAGATTTTTAGGGATTACACCTCTATAAGTACTTCTTTAGAATAGATTGTATTTTTATTAAATAATACGTTACGGGTATTAATAATCGTATTAGTAATAGGGTTTTAAATATAGTAGATAGAGGATGCGGTATAGCTAATTAAGTATCCGATCTATACTTTAGGGTTTATTTTTTACTTTCTTTCCTCTTTCTTCTAAGTAGTTGTAATTATAACATATATTTTATAACTATAAATATAAAGATAAGCGAGGTTTAGCTTATAAGGAGTTATTATATTAAAATTGTTTTGTTTAGTAATAAAGGTATAGAAACGTTTATATAGGGATTTCTAGTTGTAGAGGAGTTTGGGGGAGCGGTTAGTGAGGTAGATTACTATAGAGACTACTTTTAATTATAGATCTTTAGCGAAATAAGAATTCTAGGTTATCGCTCTACTTTTTTCCTTAATTATATTTCCCGAACGCTTTGTACTACTATTCTATATTTAAATATTGTCACAGGGCTAGCCTGTGACTATTATCTGGTCGCGGTATTACTACGGCAATGGTTGCCGGGTTGATGTACGCTCTCTAATTGGTTGTACCGCCTTAGAGGCTATAACTAACTACTTACCGTCCCGGTAAGTAGGTCAATTACATATACTAAGGATAGGGCTCAACTACAAGTATATAGGATAAACCGCTACGCACAAATTCTATAGTTTCCCTTCTTCCTTGTGCAATTACACAAGTCTTAGTTAACCCCTAACGTTCAATATCGCCTTGCCCCGTAATAATTAATTATACTTATACTATTACGCTACGAGTGTATATTATTATAAGGAAGAAGTACGTTATTTAGTATACTTATTACGACGCCGTTAGTCGCTAAAAAAGAAATCCTATAACGAATAGAATTTATAATTCTCGATACCGATATTATTATTACCGATGTAAGTATTCTATTAGAAGAATAATAATTGCTATTAATATATATTTAAAAGGATATTAACGTCTTAAATGCCCTTTAGAATAACGAGTTGTAGAATTCTAATGAGTTAGAGAGTTCTATTCCCCCCCTAACGGATAAGGAAATCTATTTTACAATTTTGGATAATATTCTTAGAACCCCGGCTATCGATACCTTTTTTAATACCCTTATAACGGATAAGTCTATACCTTTATAAATTGCTAAAGGCTTTATCGTCGACGCTATTTACCTAGTTAATAATAATACCTTCTATATTATTATTTACCCTATTGTATGTGTAATTTAAATATTTAATTATAATATTACTAATTTTATAAACTAATTCGAAGACCTTAAGGTTTAACTTTGGATAGGGATAAGTAAAAACGAAGTATTCAAAACAGCCCTTAGAAAGATAGAATATATTACCGAAATAATGTAATTAATCTTTTCGAAAATATTAGAAGAGTTTAACCAAATCAAATAAATTAATAATAATAATACTATAATTAATCCTAGTAATAATAGTAGGGAGAGTAGTAGTACTGGCGGAGGATTAAGTACGGGGATTAGAAATACATTAGGAAATAACCCGGGGTATATTTTTACGGCTAATTCCCCTAGGGCTCCTCTTATAATTACAATTAACCTTAAAGTACTATTTTCCGACCCCGACCCCTTTATAACTAATTAGAAGAACCCTATTTAGTAGAACGAAGCCTATATTATTTAGAAAAACCGTATTATAATAGTCTAAGCCCTTAATAAATTCTATTTCCCTAATAAATATATTAAAATCCTTTATACAAATTACTTTTTAGGCCCCGAAGTAGCGGTAACCCTCTAAAAGGACTTTAACGTTATTTTAACTAACCTTAGTAACCTTACGAAGTAGAAATAGGAGATAGGCCTTACCTTTATAATATTTATAGACTCCTATTTTAATAATATCGATTTAAGATTTGATATTATACACTACCTTAATAAATTTAAGTAAGGCAACTATTTCTTTGCCGATTTCGAAATAAATTTTATTAAGATAGTAGATTATTACTAATTGAATAAAGCTATAAAAATCTATTACCTTCGTAATAAAATCTCCAATAAACTCTATATCGCCGTTTCGAATTAATACATTTACCCTAAAGACGATAATTTCGAAGGATAATTATCCTTTTACTATAACTTAATATATAATTTGGAAAACGACGAATATTATACTAAATTTAATTAGCCGTAGATTAGTAAGGGTAGTAATAACGCTAATAATACCGGTAATACTTCTAATAAAAATAATAATTTAAAGGAATATATTATTAATTAGGGAGGCGATACTATAGATTTAGACGCCGTTTATATTACTTAGGTTATCTATTCGGATATCTTCAACTAATATATAAGAAATAGCCTATACCGGAAGTATAATTAGGAAGGCTATATTATACGTATTTATAAGAATAGTATTAACTATAATAATAAGGGCCCTTAGAATAGTAGTTATAATAATTCTTATAGTAATTGCGGAGGTTATTATAATTGTAGCGGCCGAGGCGGTCGAAGCGGCCGCGGCGGCTAGAATTCTAATTTATTTAACCGCCCCGCTACTGGCTAGAGAAGTTATAATAATACTAAATTCCGTAGCGTTAGCGTAGAAGACGTTAAGGATAAGGGTAAAGAATATTATAACCCTAATAATAATATTAATTAAGAAAATGCCTAAATTCTATAAATAATCGCCTATAGAAGTAAGAAAGGTCTATATAAGGGAAATTTCGGGAGGCTAATAAAAATTTAGAAATAGTCATTATTAATTCATTAAATAGTCTTAGTTAAAATTTAATACTCCTTTCCTTTTACCTACTCCTTAGATTGTACAAAATCCTATATATTATTTTCGTCGATAGCGGTTACTCCGTATTAATTTTTATCGACCGTTTTTTCGTAAAAAAGAACGGGCTTACTACTTTTAAATTATTAAAACTAAAGAAATTTACCCTCGCTAATAGTATTATAAAGGGCTTAATTATTAAAGGTCTAATAATAAACTTCTATATCGGTTATTACTTTAAAAATATTATATTCTTAATTTATAACCTCTCCCCTACTTATTTAATTATTTTCGGAATACTTTAATTAAAAAAATATAAATTTCTAATATCCTAAATAGAGGGATAAATCCAATTCACCGACCGATATACCGACTATTATCTATTAGCCGATTTCTTTCTATCTATAAGGATTACCCTTAACGTTTAATAACGCCCTATAAACGTATAATATTAAATAGAAATTAGTTTTATAAACGAAAAAACAAATAGTAATACCCCAACGACGTTAGGACTTAAAATAAAGATAATTAATTATATTAAGAAGATAATTATTTTTCTCAATAACCTTAGAAATAGAATAGGCCCGTTTAGCCGTCCGGATCCGGCCGTACTAAGAATTCCCGGGCTAGTAAAGGCCGTTTCGAATACCGATATTAATAGCCTAATCCTTTAACGATTATCTTTATTGGATTACTATATTCGAAGCTTAGAGGCCGCTTCGTTAAGGAAATTAGAAGCCGTCGATAGCCTAGTCCTTCAACGGATTAAGAAGTTAGAAGTAACCTCCTTAGGAAGGTTAGAAACCGCCCCCTTAAGAAGGCTAAAAACTATTAATAATTTAACCCTCTATAGGATTAGAAGGCTAAAGGCCGCTAGCGAAGCTCGCGAACTTAATTAAGAACTTATAATTCGTAAATTTAATTAAAAAACTATAGTAATAGTTTACGAGCTAAATTAGAAAAATGTAACGATCGGTGCCGGTTATTTATACGAGATTTAGTCCTATTATAGGACCTGCGAAGCCAAATTGCATTATAAACCCCGCGAAAGATTGGGTTCTACTTCGCTACGCTTTAAGACGTTATTCGCTTATTGTACGAACTACTTTATAAAGGGTATTAGTAATAATACTACCTTACTAATAGACGTTCCCCTCGATAAAATTAAATTGCTTTGAATAGTCCTATTACTTTACCGGAAGGTAAACGGGGTTCGTATTATACTAGTATTACGATATCCTATCGCCGCTAATCCTAACGAAGTAAGCGAATTATTTAACCTTAAAGATATTATTAGTCTTAACGTTATAGCGTTTAATTAATTATACGAATATAGTAATTTATAATTATACTTGACCAATTATACCGAATTCGAATACTTAGCGGCCGTTTACGAAGTCGAGACCTATAACGATATTATTAAATAAATAGTCGAAAATATTTACGCGGGTAAAGGCTAATAGTATAAAGACTATTTTCCCTAATAATTCTATAGTTTTATTAATATTTATATTAATTAAGTTAATATAGCGGAATTGGAGGCCGTAGTACTTATTAGCGCTATAAAGCTTACGGGTAATTTAGAAACGGATATCCGGGTTTATAAGGCTATTATTATTAAAATTACCGAAGAGGACGCGTAAAAGTTCTATAAAAAAGCCGACCGGCTATTAAAGACCGACGAAGAGATTATAGAGAAGTTATTCCGGAAATATTAGAAGAGGATTATAGTTTTCTACGACTACAATATAGGCGTATTATTACCTTTCCGCGTATATAACTATAAGATCGAATTAACCCTTGGCTTAAGAGTACCGAATGTTAAATATTATATAATATCCCCTATAAAGGCCTTTATTATTAAAAAGTAAATTAATAACTAATTTAAAAAAGGTTTTATTCGGCCGTCCTAATTAGTAGCGGTTTTACTACTCCTACTCGTAAAGAAACCGAGCGGCGGAATTCGAATCTATATTAATTACTATAATATTAATAACATTACTTTAAAAACGCGTTATTCCCTTCCCCTAATTAAAGAGATATTTGACGTTATTTACTATATTAAAATCTTTATTAAATTCGATATTATTATAGTATTTAACCGTATTCGCGTATAGGAAGGTTACGAATAGTTTACTACTTTTATTATACATTTTAATTTCTACGAATCCCTTATTCTACTTTTCGGTTTATAAAGCGCCCTAAGTACTTTCTAGAATTATATTAATAATATTTTATATAATATCCTAGATATTTATATTACTACTTACTTTAATAATATTTTAATATACTCCGAGAACGAGGAGGAGTATATAGTATATATAGACGAAGTATTCCGTTATATAATTGATATAGGCTTATAATTAGATATCGATAAATACGAATTCGATGTAAAACGTATTAAGTATTTAAATTTAATTATTATACCGGGCGGTATTGAAATAGACCCCGAAAAAGTAAAAGCTGTCGCCGAGTAGGAGGTTTTATAATCGAAGCGCTAATTTTAGAAGTTCTTTAAATTTATTAACTTCTATTACTATTTTATTAATTATTTCTCTATTATAACCGCCCCCTTATACAAATTTACGAAGAAGTCTACAAATTAGAAATAGGCCGAGGCCTATTAATAGGCATTCGATTCCCTAAAAACAACTTTTATAATAGGGCTAATCCTAAGGATTTACGACTAGTCCCGACTAATAATAATCGAAACCGATACTTCTAATTAGGCTACGGGCGGTACTCTCTCTTAATACGACGACGACGGTATTCTACGCCCTATTACTTATTTCTCCTAGAAATACTCGGTAGCCGAATATAATTATAATATTTATAATAAGGAGTTATTTACTATTATTAAAGCTTTAGAAGAATAATTATTAGAATTATAGGGAGCCTAACGACTTTTCGAAATTATAATAGACTATAAAGGCTTATAAACTTTTATTAAGAATAAAAAACTTTTGCTTAAATATATACAGTAGTCCTAATTCTTATTATAATTTAATTTTACTATTAAGTATCGACCGGGGACCTTATAAGTCCGCCCGGATATTTTAAATAGAAAACTAGAGGATATATTTAACGACGTTAATAATAATAAATTATTAGCTAGGAATAAGGTATTCTTTAACCCTTCTATATTTGTTAATTATATTTAGGCCTACAAATTAGACGCCGAGGAACTCTCTACCGACGAATTAGTAGAGGCCAATTATTACAATTTAATATTTTATTAAGACGTTATAGCCTCTATTAATAACTTCGATAGGAGGAAATAGTCTAAAGTAATTAGAAAGTAGATGAATAAAATCGCCTTCGTTAAGTATTATATTATTAATAAGAAGGTATATTATTATATAATATTAATTATCGACCCCGAGGACTTCGCCCTATACTTTTAATTAATTTGGCGGTATTACGAGTCCGCCCTAGTAGGTTATTAAAGTAGGGATAAGATTTTTACGACTTTAAATTAGTCCTTTTATTAGCCCGGTATAAATAAGGCTATAAAGGTATATTATAAAGCCTACTTCTAATATATAAAGATTAAACTGTTACGCTAATCGCCAACAGGTTTCTTAAAACTACTCCCCGTCCTTTTTGTAGTATAGAAGAATATTATTATTAATTACATTACGCCTATAACCCCCTATAAAAAACGGGGCTAGGAGTTTAAATATATTATTATTGTCGTCGATTATTTAATTAAAATACGTTATTATATCCCCATCGTAACCTTAATAACCGAGGAACTAGTTAAACGTTTTATCGAAAAGGTTTACACTTTTTATAATTTATTTAATATTATTATATTAGATCGAGGGTTTTAATTTATTTCCTAGTTTTAGTACGTACTATTAATAAGGTTCGGTATTATATTAAAGCCGTCTAACGCTTTCTACTAATAAATAAACGGCTAAATAGAATATATTAACGCTAAAATAAAACGTTATTTGAAGGCGTATGTAAATTAATTATAGGATAATTAGGTCGATTAATTCTTACTCGCCGAATTCGTAGGTAATAATGTATAATTAAATTTAATAAAAATTTCCCCGTTTTTCGCTAATTACGGTTTCTACTCCTATATAGGCGTCGAGCCTATATAGTTATATCTACCCGGTCTTTTAATATAATAATAAATTGAATATTTTAAAGTTAGGGAAATTGCAAATCGCTTTAGTAAAATTTTAGACAAATTTACTACTATAGCGAGGAGGATTTAAGTGCGTTATAAGGAGAATATTAATAAGAAGCGATTAGATTTACTATAATACCGATTTAGCGATATAATCCTTCTTAATACTACTAATCTAATCTTTAAACGCCTTTAAGTAAAGTTAGCGCTACTTTAGGAGGGCCCTTTCGAAATCCTAATAGCTAATAACTACTATATTACCCTTAAATTACTAATAAATATAAAATATAACTATACTTTCTACGTCTGTATAGTAAAGTTATAAATTATCGAAGGTATCCCTAATTAAAATAGTATATAAAATATTAGAGTTAATTACGAAAAGGTAATAAAGTATACCGATGATACCGAAGACGTAATAGAGTAGTCCTATGAGGGTATTAATAATTACTATTTCGAGAATAGTAAATAGGAGTATTACGTCGTTTAGGGTAAGTCCTACGACTTAAATTAGTAATTATATAAAGATGTAAAGGATTATATCGACGACCTCTGTAAATTTTACGCCGATAACTTAAAGGCTCCCGTTCCCCTAAAGTAGGCGGTTAACGAGAGAAAGCGGTAGAGGGCTGCTAAAGTACTTATAAAGGTAATTGGGTAGGAGGCGCCGACGGCCCCGGCCCTAAGACGGTTACTACGATATAATTAAGCGGGCGAGGTATTAGTAATAATGGCGTTAGAGAGAGTTATAAGTATTGTAGTAGAAGGTTTCAAATTTTTAGAGAGGGATGGTTTATAGTTTTGATATATTTAGATTCCGGGGGTATTTTTGACCCGGGGAAGTATTATAGGGCTAGCCTATAACTATTATTTAGTCGTAGTATTACTATAGTAATAGTTACTGGGTTAATATACGCTCTCTAATTGGCTATACCGCCCTAGAGGTTGTAGCCAACTACTTATTATCCCGGTAAGTAGATTAGTTACGTATGCTAAGGATGGGGTTTAACTATAGGTATATAGGATAAGCCGCCACGTATAAATTCTATAGTTTCCCTTCTTCCTTGTACAATTATACAAGTCTTAGTTAACCCCCAACGTTTAGTATCGCCTTGCCCCGTGACAAATATATAGAGTAGAGGGTTTAATTATTATACTTCTTAGAGCGAGGAATTCTTTTACTATATAGGATTTACTAATTTTATTATTATATTCGATAATTTTTAATTGGATATTATATTAAGTATTTAATATTATAAAGAGGTCGTTGAGAAAAGAGGCGATTGTAGTAGTTTTACAATCTATTATATAGTAGTTTTAGATATACCTAGTATATTTATAAATAATAAATATAATATTAGAATATCCTTGGCGGCTCTTTGTATAGTTGAGGAAGTTTATAGCAAATCTTTTTCCTAATTTATAGCTTCGATTACGGGGTTTGTAGTTAATTTATTGTTTGATCTTTAATATAGTATATACGTTGTAGTATATTGTAGAAGGGCCTTTAAAACGGGCGCCGACGATATTAATAAGGTAATTTAATATTTGGGGGCTATAATAGCTAAAGCGGTAATACTAGATAATAGCCTCTTTTTTATAGTATTTATAGCCGTTAAGAGAATTGAATTAGTTATACTAAGTAAAGAAGGCGGTTTTAAAAAAGGAAGGAGAGAGGTCCTCGAAGATTGTTTAGTAGTATTATATTATAAGGTAGTAGAAGAGGGAGTGATCTAGTCTTTGTATGTAGTTATTAAGTAGTCGTTAGTTTTAATAGAGATTTTTTTTGCAAAGGAGGTAGAGAGAAATGAAATTAATTATAAAATTGGGGTAGAAAGCTATATCGTTAAGACGAAGCTTCTTTAGACCTCTATATCCTTAGATTATAATATTTATATTACTATATCCTTTAATAAGAATATAGGAATCTTTAGCCTAGAGGCCGTTATTATAAGGAGTATAACGAAAATTAATAAAGTAGTTAATGTGACGGCGCCGGTCCAGCTATGCCGCTATGCCCGCTATACCCTATGGGAGGACTAGTGTTGTGAGGTGCTATAAAGGTCGGAGGAACGAGTAATATGGAAGGTTCGCGCTAAGATTGGCCAAGACGGGCTCTAAGCCTATTAAGGGTATTTATTTTTGTTTATTATATAGGTAAAGGGGGATACGAGTAAAGGGATTGGCTATTAGCGACCCGTATATAGGTCTTGCTATTGCTTACGTACTAAAATATTTATTTAGGTTTGCAACGTATATATTTAATTCTCTTCCTTTTTTTCTCCTTACTTAAAATCTTCTATTATAAATAAAATTTTAATTTTGCCTTCGATTTAATTATATTGTACCCTTATATTATTTTAAATTACCCTAATTAATAATACTTAGGAAAGTTAAATCCTAAACGAATAAAAACCGATATAAATAATTAAATTGACTATTGTAGTTTAAGGAACCGAAATTTATAATAATAAATATTATAGTACCCCCGCGTTTAATTTGTAATAGTATTAATGCTAGAGTTAAAGGCCCGGGCGATAATTATTACGAGGACGATTATATTAACGATAGCCTCCGCGACGAAACTTTTAAAATTGGAGGCGGCGATAGAGATAATACTTTTTTCAAAGAAAGAGACGTTGTCGACGAAGATAATTCCGAATTGTCGAAAGAGAAGGATGAGGTTATTATTAAGCCTAGTATTAATACGAAGAGGAAGGTTAATAAGAAGCCTTAGTATATTAATCCTATTATTAAAGAAAATGCGAAGGCTTTTATACGCTTTAACGAAGAATATTTTAACAGATTTTACCCTTTCGAAAAAAAGTCTTACGGCAAATTTACTTTCCTTCGTAAAAAGATATTACTTTACTTATATAATTAATTTAAATCCCCTTCGGAAGTATTAGCCAACGCCTTATTTAAAAGTAAGGACGATAAGGAATTTAAATTATTATTCGACTTATTCGATTAGTATATTAGCGGCGAAATTAATAAATATAGTACTACTTTTAATTTAAAGGACTTCGTTAAGGATTTAAGGGATAAAATAGAGGAGTTCGCCGAGTTCTTTATTTATAACGCCGTTTTTTATATCCCTTATTGCGTTTTATTATTTAATTTAGAATTCCTATTTAATAATTATTTAAATAAAACTAAATTTACCGAATTATATACTAACCGCTTAGCCGATATATTCTACGAATTCAAATTCTAAATTATAATAGCTATAGCCCTAAAAGAATAGGTATCCGAATTAAAATAGATTATTTCGTCCCTAAATATTAAATTTTATACCGTTTATAATTAAGTCTCTAAATTAGAGGAGGCTTTCTCTAATAAACCTATTTTAATTATAAATCCTAAAATAGTTTAATCCTTTAAAGACTATTTAATTGATAAAGAGGAGGAAATCTAAACCCTAAAAGAAATTATTGCCGATTTGAGTATTTTTAAAAGTATTCATAAATTTAAAAATAAAATAATAATTACAATTAAAGAGATTATTCTCCTTAATATTAAGAAGGACTTTAATATAGTTCCCCTTCGCCGTTCGACTACCTATTTTACTACAATTCCGCCCGTTGATAATAACGATAACGAAATTACGACTACTCCCTTTCATTATACCCGCCTCTCTATTAAATAGGCCGACCCGCTTAAATTCTATAATTAAAATAAAGAGGACGATATACCTTTTAAAGCCTAATATAACTTAATTTAAAATAAGTTCGAAATTAATACTAATTATTACCCTACCGATTGCAATAAATTTTTCTATATTAAAAGTCGTTTGGCCGGTTTTACTTTTAAAGACCTAATACTTTACCTCTATGAAATTTACTCTAATTAATTTATAACCTATTTTAATTTAATAATTTATTTATAGCGCGAGTATAGCGATTCTAATTAAGACGAAAAGGCTTTCATTAACTTTACAAAATTTAAAATAAAGGATACCGATAATTTCGACTTTTTTAAAAATAAATTCGTCTATATAATTAGCGAATACTAACGCTTTAAGATTGAGTAGAAGCGCAAACTATTCTAACGCCTTCCCGCGGAATATAAGAAGTAAATAGGCGTAAAGTATTATAACCCTTCTATTTTTTTCGAAATTTATTATATTAATTATTCCGGTTTTAATTAAATATTTAAAACTATTACCGAGGAAGCTAAAACTACTTCTTCTTTACGTAATAATAATAAAGGAGGTAGTAATAAGGGATCTAGCTTTAGCGGATTAGGATCCGGTAATTCCAATTCTTCTATATCGAAGCCCGTTAGTAATAGAGGTAATAACCGCTCTACCGCTAACCGTATTAAGGAAATTACCCGTTTATTCAATAAGGGTTATTATTTCCTTTATAAAGAGCGCGGCTATATTAAGCGTAATTATCCTTAAAAGGATTAATACGATTAAGAGCGCTACGACTACGTTATTACTATTATTAAACACTACTTAATTTATAAGAACGGTATTAGCGGCGATAAGCTGGCGGCCCCTATTATTAAAGTTATGCTTACTATTAATAAATAGGAAAATTAAATACCCTAGGTAAATTAAATTCCTTTTTAGGGGAGGTATCGGTTATAGAATAGATAAAGGATAGATAAAGATAAAGAAAGAATAGATTTAATTTAATACCCTATTTAGGAGGGGATCCTATACTTATTCAATATACTATAATTAATAATAGAATATCTTTATTTATATTTAACGCTTTAATCAATATAGGAGTAAACGGTTATCTATTTATTAATATAATATTTATTAATAAGTTAAAAGAATATCTATTAGTAGAAGTAATAAACGACTTTCCTATTTGAAGTATTAATAATTATTAAAAAAAGACTAATTAAGGTATTAGAGAGGTTATTAAGGCCGCTTTAAGGGTTCGAAACCGAATAATACCCCCCGATTATTTTATTGTTATTAATATAAATTACGATATTATTATCAGCTATAAGTAGTTCGACTTCTACGATATTTGGGTAGATTATAAGAACCGGCGATTGATCTTTCCCTTTAAATAGAAACCCGACTCCGAGTAGATAAGGAATTTAAGTTTTGAAGTCTGTTCGGGAGGTTTTAATATTGTAAATCCGGATTACTAGAAAGACGTAATTTATTATAATACGTTTATAGAATAAGAAGATAAGTAATGAGCCGACGGTAAAAATAGTAGTTATATAGCGTTTAAATTTATAAGCGGTTATACGGCTATTCTAAAACCTATTCTAGCGGACTAGCCTTTTCCCGATTATTATAAGAAAGAATTCGATTAAGAAGCTTACGATTAATATTAAAGAGAGGTATAATAATATTAAAGATAAATCGAGAAATATATTTATAAATTCGAAGTTCTTTAATTATAATTTAAGAAAATAATCCTTATTATACTAGCGGATCTCAAATATACCCGGGATAAAAATATTAGCGAATTAGGATATATTTGTCCCTATATTCTATTTTAAAACCCTAATTCAATTCTTAAGCGGTTTAATCTAATAAGTAAAATAGAATAGAACTTGGTTAATTTTATTTATTTTATAATATTATTTCTAAATTTCCTATAAATCCGATTTAAACTAACCGAATTATATAATAGTAAATAAGGCTCTAATAACTAAAGTATATATAAATTTAAAAGAGATTTGACGGGATAGTATAAGGAGCGATTAGTATAAATATACGTCTTCGATAGCAATTTATTTATACGATCTACCGCTAAAGATAATTATACAATATATTCAATAAATATCTTTAAAATCGATTGGTTTATTTAATAGAAATGCGTAATAAAAGACCTTACTTAGGAATTACTCTTCTATAACGAAAAAGAACTTCGGGAGGAGGCCTTAAAGATAGTACTTGAATATTATTATAATTATATTAATATTTTTAATAAATACGATTCGAATATTTTGCCTAATTACCGACTGTACAATTATAAAATTAAATTCGAAGAAGGCTACCGCCCCGAAGAGTTCGGTTATAGCCTTCTTTATAAGATATCGTTAGACGAATTGGAGTCCGTAAGGAAATATATTTTAAAAAACTTATTTAAAGGATTTATCGAAGCGAATTCGTCCCCCTAGGCCGTACTAGTCCTATTTATTAAAAAAGTTAATAATAGCCTTCGCTTTTATATCGACTACTATAAATTTAACGCTATTATTAGGAAAGACCGATACTTATTACCCCTAATCGACGAAACGCTAATTAAAATTATTAAAGTTTAGTAGTTTATTAAAATCGATATTCGATAAGCCTTCTATTATATTTATATAAAGTCCGAAGATGAAGAGTTTACTACTTTCTGTACCGGTATAGGAATTTTTAAATATAAAGTATTATTATTCGGCCTAATTAACGGCCCCGCTAATTTCTAAGCTTTTATTAATTTAATTTTAAGGCCTTACTTAAGAGATTTCTATACCGCCTATATCGATAATATCCTTATTTATTCTAATACCTTCGAAGAATATAAGGATTACGTTTATAAAGTACTAGTTAAGTTAAAGGATATAAGTTTATAAGCTAATTTGAAGAAATACGAATTCTAAATTATTAAGACGAAATTCTTAGGCTTTATTGTAGGACGTAATAATATTTCCGTCGATTTAGAGAAGGTAGAGGTCGTTAAAGAATAAGCTATACCTTTTAATTTATAAGGAGTATAATTTTTCTTAAGGTTTTATAATTTTTACTAAAAGTTTATTAAAAACTATAATTGAATAGTTCGCCCCCTTACTAATTTAATTAAAAAAGACGAAGTATTCGTATAGACCAATAAGTATTAAGCGGCGTTCGATAATTTAAAGTAATTATTAATAGACGTTTCCTTATTAAAGTATTTCTAGTATAATATAGAAATACGAATTAAGACGGATATTAGCGATAGAATCTTCGTTAGAATCCTTTTTTAATATTAAGAGGATACGAAGGAGTAGTACTTTATTGCCTATTTTTTAAAGATTATATAGTAAGTAGAATATAATTACCCGATTTATAATAAAGAATTGCTCGCTATTATTAGAGCCTTTTAGATTTAACGTCCCGAATTAGTCGGGTTAAAGTAATCGAAGCCCTTTATAATTATTATAAATTACTAGGTTTTAGAATACTTTAGTACGAAGCGATTACTCAATTTATAATAAATTGGATAGGCGGAATTCTTATTTTAATATTATTTCGAAATTATTTATCGCCCTAGTATTAAGAATGCGGCTACCGATACCCTATTATAGAAATTAGAAGATTTTAAGACTTAGAAGGAAAAGAAGGAGGTATATTATATTTTCTAAATATTTAAGCCTTTAATAGACGACGGAGTTGAGGTTATCGCCTTAGCTTTTATCGTTATATTAAACGGCTTTTTAGAAGAATCGGTACCGATTTTTACCCTAAATATAGACTGTCACGGGTCCAAATAACCACCACGTCAAAGGTCCGTGTTTCCGCAAAAGGATACAAGTAACCGAAGCTGGCAATTCGGTTGCTTAGGTGGTCTTATATAGTTGCGACGGTGGCGACCACCACCGTCACATTCCCCCCCTTATATTAAAAGGTTCGTCCCGAACCTTGACCCCCTTCCGGTTTCGCCGTGCCAGCGCGGTACCTAGGAATCAATCGAACTTTTCGAACGGGACTTTCAATGCAAAGCGGCGGACAAGCATTCCTGGGCAACCAGTGTGTACTGCGCGGTCACTTTGCGATCGGGCATCTAAACTGCGTTGTTTCGTGGTCTGCTTTCCTTGGGAACCTATATAAGGGTGTCCGAAAAACCATTGAGATTTTTCCAACTACGAGGTTCGAACTCGTAGCCTCAGCAGCTTCGGTTAAATATCACGGGTCCAAATAACCACCACGTCAAAGGTCCGTGTTTCCGCAAAAGGATACAAGTAACCGAAGCTGGCAATTCGGTTGCTTAGGTGGTCTTATATAGTTGCGACGGTGGCGACCACCACCGTCACATAGACGGTTTAGAATTATACCCTATTGAGCCGGAGGGGTACGAATTGGTCGATGCGATTATAAAGGCTAATTGCGAAGAGGAGTCTTTAGAGGAGTATTATATTCGAATATATAGATCCGACCCTAAATTTATAATAATAGTAAATAAATTATTAATATATTAAGGCCGTCTCGTTATTTTCGATAAAGATAATTTATAGATACGAATTATTAATAAAAGTTATTCTATTTTAATAATAGTTTACTCCGGCCGAAATAAAATACGAATAATTTTAATCGAACAATATTAATAGCCTAATATAGTAGGAGATATTAACCGGTTCATTAAGAATTATATAGTTTATAAGGCTAATAAAGTGCTTAGAAATAAGATTTTTAATAAATTATACCCTATCTTACTACCTATTAGGAAATAGACTTCGATTGTAATCGACTTTAAGAAAATACTAAAGGATAAATATAATTATAATAACGCTTTTATAATAGTAGACCGCTTAATAAAATCGTTATAGGTTATACTTTATATAGAAAGAGTAATTACTTAAGACGTTGCCCGGATATATTACAAAGGATTTTATAGGGTTTACGGTATATTAGAAGAAATTATTTTTAATTATAATCCTTAATTTATATTGGTTTTTACCGACGAAATATTTAAATTAACCGGTACGAAGTGGAAGTTAATTATTGCGGGCTATAGTTAGATAGCGGAATAAGGGGAAGTTATAAATATTTATTTCGATTAGCGATTATACCTTTTTATTAATTATTATTAAAATAATTAATTAGAAGCGATTTTAATATTAAACGCCGTATAAAATAGTCTTCTTTAAAATAGTATTGGCCTCTCTCCTTATGAGATTATATTCAGTTATTTAATACGTATACCCTTCGATTAGGAAATTTATATTATTAACGTCGGATTTAGGCTTAAATAATTAATTAGGGAATAAGCTTAAGAGTACGCCTAGCGTATTTACGGGTACGTAGAATACGTTAAAGAAATAATATTAAAGTTATAAGAGGAGTAAATTTACTAAGCTAATAAAAAGCGTAAGGATTTAAATTTCGACGTTAGTAATAGGGTTATTATTATTAAGCGGTTGTAATTAACAATTACTCGCCTTAGTAATAAATTCGATTTTTCTAATACTTATAATTATTATAGGATTATTAAGAAAATAGGGTATTTTTACCGGTTAGAGCTCTCTAATAGTTAAAAAGGTTTTAACCTCTTCTACGCTAACCGTTTACGTAAATATAATAATAACCTTTTGCCCGACTAGACCGCCGAATGCCTGGGATTAATTAATTGAAACGCCCATTCCTTTGCCAAAGCTTCGTCGTCGGGCCCACCTCCCCAGGTGCTACAATTGGATCCACACCAGAGGTCGTAGTCCGTAGGCCTACTACGAAGCGACGGAAGGAGCGGCGGTTCTGTCTATACTAGGCCAAATACATTTAATTGCAGAGCCTATAGACCCACCCATTACTTAATCGGGAGATTCTAATAGGTTGCCAAATTCGAGGCCTATACGTTCTAACATTTAACATCGCATTCAAACTGTCATTGCTCAATAACGACAAAGTACACCGACATGCAAAAGATAGTACCGTATATAGCGTAATTATCTCATCAAAAATCCTATTTTACATATTAATACACGTTGAAATACGGTTGTGGCAGTATTACAAAGCTCGATTTACATACGATGCAAGTTTGCATACATACGACCGTAGCTCACGTGCCGGCTATCTGACACTCCCGTCAACTCTAGCACTCTCGTCAACCCTCTAACACTCCCGTCAACCCTCTAATAATCCCGGCAAATCTAGCACTCCCGTCAACCCTCTAACAGTCCCGGCAAGTCGGCGCACCGGCCACCACCTTTCACGTCATCGCCTTCAACCCCACCACTTTCAACCAACAACACCACCTTCAACCATTAAAACACTACCACTTTTATCGCTACAACTATTATACAACACTAGAAATCATCTAGAATCTTTAATATCTTTTAATTTCAAGCCTTCAAACGACTACGACGACCGTTTGCACGACTTTACTAAGGTACATTCAATCGCACATCACTTTCGGTCCCGCACCAGACAAATCAACAGGGTAGGTACAAACCCCACCTCACCACCCTTCACCTCAACACCAACCAACAACCACCTTTTTCATCGCTACAACCATCGTACAATACTAAGAAAACACTAGAATCGTTAATATCAAGCCTTCAAACAACCGCGCAAACATTTATACGACTTTTATTAAAGTATATTTAATCGCGTATTACTTTAGTATCGGCCTAGTACAAGGAAGGTGCCCCACCCCACCGTAACTCTAAGTCTATCACTACCTTCCGTCTTTCAATACTAATAACAGCAATCGTAATACTATTCACCCGCCACCCTTTCCATCTCAATACACTTTTCACCGCCAGACCAAACAATTGCGACGACAATAAACGGCTAGCAATAAAATTTCTAACGACTAGCGGAAATTTCTAATACTTATCGGCTCCCTCTTAGAAGGGTATAAGAATCTAGCTCCCCCTACCTCTCCTCGACCCTCGAACTCTCTCCTCTTCAATATACTCATACCCTCATATTTGAAATCAACCTCAACACTTAATCTCAAATATCTTTTAACTTTAATACCATTCTATAATAATTTAAGTTTAACTATTCCCCTATCGATAATAGCCATTCGCTACCGCAGCAAACGTAACGCCGAATCAGAACGTATCAATTATTTAGCCGGCGTAAATTCCCCTCCCCGTACCCTATTTAACTATTTATTTTACTAATATCTTTTTGACTTATATAAACCTACGTTCTCGATCTTATTAACGCAACATCTTTACAACATCTATATCTAATATTTATATAATATCCTTCTACCGATTATCCGTTTTCGCAGCGATATATTATAATTACTTTATTACTTCGTTACTTTATTACTTCATTACTTCCGATGTTGATTACGAGAGTAATTAGTACTAGAGTAATAAGATTATTATTTAGCCTAATTAATTCCCCTCCTTACTCCTTACTCTCTACCATTTATATATTCCTCTACTAATATCTTTACTCTCCGTCTTCATCATTTAGACTTCGGTTCCCTTTATAGAATGTATATTAACGACAGCGATCAACGACTAGAGAAAGACGAACTAATAAATATTAAGGACGGGGATATCATTTCTAATATCTTATCTTTTTAGCTTTTTAGCTTTCTATTTATTAGTTCAATCATTCAATTAAAATAGAGGAAACAATTCGGAAGTATTACTCATATAATAAAGTCAAACTAATACAAGTATTTATCGGCAAAAGAGATCTTAGTAATTACATAGTAATATACGACACCTATTGTAATAAGGCGGTAAATTAATATCTCTTCTTTTACACCTTCCAATCTACCCTTCTTTTTAATTAATTAACTAATTAATTAATTAATATTATTTATTTAACGGTAAATCCTTCAAAATATGTAAATCCTACTATAAACCCAATATATTGTATTGTTCCACTACCTACGGGTAAATAGTGCCCTCGAGGGTTAAAATCCGAACCGTAGGGGGTTATAAGTACAACTTAAGTATATTAATTAATTAGCTAACTA
This sequence comes from Neurospora sp. CHS-2018c, assembly GCA_009806235.1. Taxonomy (NCBI): domain Eukaryota; kingdom Fungi; phylum Ascomycota; class Sordariomycetes; order Sordariales; family Sordariaceae; genus Neurospora; species Neurospora sp. CHS-2018c. The sequence goes on along the minus strand of RAPC01000049.1, from coordinate 67,177 downwards.
CTATTTTGAACAATTAATATTTCTTTTATCTTTCTAAAATAAGATTTAGAAGTAGAAGACTCTAAAATAAAAGGGACAATTGTCAATCCGAACACTTACTTCTAATATACTATCTACCCTTACTAATAGTAAAAGACTTCTAGTAAATACCCTATTTTCCTCCCTAGAAAATATTTGCATCCGCCCCTCTAGGTGTAATCCCTATTTACTAATTCTATAAAAGTTCTATAATACCGCCGCTCAACCCCTTTAAATTCCGGTATTCCAATTTCGAATTCTATTATTTTAAGCTCCGTTATTTTAAACCCCGGTATTCTAACCTCCGCTAATTCAACGTCTAATATTTTAAGCATTTTAATATCTCGATCCCCGTTAACGTTTTAATAGCAAAGAAATTAATATTTCCACTTAAGAATTATTGCAAGCTAAATAGGATCCGTAGGAAGAGAAAATATTTAGAGCTCTTATAATAATATAAGAAGAGTTTAAGGTAAGAAGGCGATAGTAATAATAAGCTAATTAACTATAATAACTAATTTAGTAATAAGGATAATAACGACTATAATTTTTTAAACGGCAAAGGTAGAATTAATTATAGTATTCCTAATTCCAATGTTAAAACCGATAGGCCGAGTAAAATCTATAATAATAAAGTTTATTAGAAAACGAATTTTAAGACAACTGTAATGCTATTAAATATATTCAAAGGTAGGTTAGACAATGTATTGATAGACAAGCTCCCCGATTACTAACTATACGCCCTATTTAGGAATTTCGACAACCCCTAATCTAATAACTTCTAAATTAGCAATTTACAAATCAATAATCTCCAAATCAGCAATCTCCAAATTAGTAACCCCTTCTAACCGCCTAGCAACCCAAATCTTACCGGTTTAAAATATATAAACCTAAATTCCAATAAATCAAGGAAAAGGTCAAATAGATTATATTAAATACTCTTAAATTCTTATTTAGTAGTAAATATTTATAAATATACTTATACTTATAATACTTTTCGTTATAATATTCAATAATTAATATTATTATAAGATAATAAAGAAACGGCTCGAGTACGTGTAGAATAGAAATAAATTAAGCGTAATTATCGTTATCGAAAACGTAGGAAAGAAGAAATTTTATTAATACCTTCTTTAATAACTTTAATTATATAATAATATCCTAATTTATAAGAGATAGATCTATCGCAATCTTTTATATATTAGGTATATAACCTTCCCCGCGACCTCCGTAATCGCCGCCCAAATAATTCACTATATTATATTATCTATATTCCTCTCCCTTATACTAATATCTAATATCAAATAAAAATTTATATTTATTATAATAAAGAATAGCCTCGTAAGGAATTCCTCAATCTATTCTATAAGGAGGTAAATATATATCCTAATTGCTAATAATTTAGAAGTAATCCCCTTAACTAAGGCAATATTAACCCTTCCAACAATATCGCCTAATTAAATCCCAATCCCAACGACGAAATACCCTATTTCATCTACCCAATATATTACTAACTACGCCGGCTAATTAACCGCGACCCCACCACCAAATTCTACATCATATACATACACAACACCCCCAATCACAATATCCACAATAAATTAAAAGTTTACATTTATTACAAATAGGAATATACCAAGCGGAATTTCTTTAATAAGTATAACGTTAAGCATAATTATTGCCGGTTATATTAGGATTAAATTAACGAAAAGGACTTTAACTAGGATAAAGACGAATACACTTACAATTTCAGCGACGAAGAAGATAATAATTTCTTCGGTATTAAAAATCCTATCCGCCTTCTTCGAATAAAGAACCCGTTCGCTACCCCCCAAAATACCACATTTAATATTAATAATTACATTAAAGAATATAACACTCTCGAAACCCCCAAACCACAACCACAACCCCAACTACCGAAAAGAAGTCGACCGCCCGGTATAAGACCTTTATAAGAGCGAACCCCTAGTATATTCCCCGGTATAGGAAGTATTAAATTTAATCGGAATCCTACTTTCGAAAGCGATATAACTACCAAAGCCATCCCAGAATCGGATCATCAACGGAATCTTACCTTTTATCAAAAACTAAATAAAGTAGTTCAAGGGTATTACGAAAAGTATAAGGAAAAGTGATTCGAAATAATAATTAACGGAGAAGGTATTTATAATCAATACCGTCGTACAAACGCCAACCTACAACCCAACGACCCGTTCCTATATAGTACTAAGAACGATATAGACTTTAGTACTTTCGATAAAAACGACCCGGTATCTCAACTACCAAGGCTTAACCCTATTAAAGAAATACTTATTTCCAGGGTTTATATCTTTATTAATATTTATACCTTTAGTAATGTCTAGCGGAAATATAAGGGTTATTATATTAACTTTCTTCGGAATATTAACTATATCTGCCGTTAACTCCTTAAATTACCCTAAGAAATCGATATAGTATTAGTTAAGCCATAAAACGTTCGCAATTAAATATATATCGTTAACCGGGTTCGAAAGGATTTTAAGGTCAACCGCCGTAATATTGAGATATAGTTTCGATTTTTCAAAGAAAACTACCTTAACTATATTAATATCGAAATCGACTAAGCCCGCCTAAATCAACTACTAGAAGATAGAGATATCCTTAATAATATTACTATTATACCGGCCGATAAAATTAATATTGAAGAATTCGAATTTAATAAAGAAGGTTAATAACGATTAGCAAAGATTCTCGAAGAAGCTAATAAATTTGAAGTCGTTACGGCCCTAAATTTTATAGGGGGGTTAATAAACGATATTAACTAATTGAGAATACAATTTCGAGGAGACCTAATAGCGGATCCCTACTTTACTCCGGTACAAATTGCAAATTTACCGGATAACCAACCCGGCAATCGTCAAACTCCAGCCCCGAATCCCAGTAATCAACCCGGTAATCAAGCTCCAAAAGCCGGTCAAGCTCCGAATTCTAATAGTCAATCCGGTAGTCAAATACCAATTTTCGGCCCGGAACCGCCTCCAAATCCCGGTAATTAAATTCTTAGAAGTCAAGCTTCAGTTGTTCAAATTCCAGCTCCCGTCCCCGGCTAACCTATACTAACGCCCCGTATTTATATCGAGCAAAGCCCCCTTCGAAACCAGCCCATCAACGAATTCCACTATAACCAGCCTATCCTATCTTAGGCATTCCCAATATTATTTCCTTATAGTAAGGCTAAATTTCTTAACCCTCGACTAAAATCAATAAAATTTAATAAATAGGTTCGGCATACAATGAAGTAGTATAATAGCCGATTTACTCAATATAAAAGATTTCGCTACATCGCCTTCAATTCTATCATACGTAGCCAGGTCAACGGTAAGAGTACATTTTACATTAATCATCCCAAATTTAATATTGAAACCTTCGCTAACTAGGATAGGTTTTAAGAATACTTTGAAGAGCGTAATAAAGAAGCTATTACTTTAACGAATTCTATTATTCGATTTGCCAAATTACTTCGGGGCACCCGCTCATATTAGATCCAAAAATCTAAGGATCTTTCATCATACGTTAATTTCTTAGGCATACCGGCCATATTTATAATATTTAGTACTACTAATTATTACTAGGACAATCTGGCAAAGCATATACCTAATTATAATCAATAGCTGGCCTCTAATAACGCTAATCGTCGTACAATTTCTCGAAGGAATATTCTTACCAACCCCTATATCGCCACCTATCACTTCTAGAAGAGATTTAAACTCTTTAAAGAATATATCTTAATCCCAAAATTCAAATTTGACGATTATTAGTAGAAGTTGGAATTCTAAGCTCGAAAAACTAGGCATACCTATAGTATTTATTAAGTAAATAATATCAATACCCCCAATCTTCGTAATCTAATTATACGGTGCGAATTTACTAAACTATAGGGTTATTACATTATAGTATATAATCTAATACTTTATTGTATTGAACAACCAATAAAGGCATACTTTAGCCCAAATAAGGACCTAGAAGGACCACCTCCCGGTACTCGTCCCCGAAATACCGGAAGTCAAAATACTAATACTCCAGATCCCGATAATACTCAGGCTTAGGCCCAAAATTCCCAAGCCTAAGCCGAAAATTAAAATATTCAGGCCGACAACTCTCAGGCTCAAGCTCAAAATTCCCAGGCTCAAGCCCCAAATTCCCAGGCCTAAATCGAAAATCTTTAAAGCCAAAATCTTCAAGCCCAGATCGACAATCTTCGAATACAAATCTAATAACTTTAAGCCGAAATAATTAATTAGGATACTCAAATTGAAAATAAAAATACCCCGGATACCCCGCCTAGAAACCAAGAAATTCAAAGTCCGGTTTATAGTCCGGCTCCCCCTCCGCCTCCAGCCCAAATACCGATCTCAATTCTACAAAATCATATCGACCGTACCAATATCTTAAACCGGCTTTACAACCAAATTGAGCCTACCTTCCGTAAACTCACAAATATAATCAACCGAATACAAAGGCACACATACAGTAATACTTATTATCTTCGAACTCGTCGTCAAATACGAGCCCTACTAAGTAATCGTTAAATTCCAAACCCCAATCTTCCAAAACCTAAACGCAAAGTCTATCGCTTCTACTTTCCTAGGAAATTATATAATAATCCTATTCTTATTACCTATATCAACCCTAAGTTCTAACTTTTTAATAGTAAACGGAATAATACTATCCTCAACCAATATAATCCAAATATTATACTAAGCTAGATAACCAATACCGATATACAACCATATATAAGTATAAACGCTATATTTAACTATATAGCTAAATACGTATCGAAAGCCGAAAAAAGGATTAAAACTTACGAAGAGGTCGCTGCTAAAATTATTCCTAATATCAATTCAAAACAACCAATTAAGTAGTTTGTAGCAAAATTTATAAATAAGTTAATTGCTAAACGTAACTAATCTACTTAAGAAGTCTATTATATTTTTATAGAGCTTCCTTTATAAGAAAGTATTCGTATTGTCGTGTTGGTTGATTGTCGTTACCGTAACTATAGAAGCATCATTATCGCTAATCCTAATGTAAATCTATAGGTTAATAAAAGGAGACGATAAAATATTCTTATAAAAGCTGCAAATACCGCTCTTAACAATAATAATATTACTATAAGTATTTATATTAATACAGCCGGCGAAGTACGATAGACCAAATCCCTTTACTAGAAGTATATTAATTGTAAAAATAAGTATAACGATATTTTATACTTCGAATTCCTTATTAAATTCGACCTCGGATTACGGCCAAAACCCCTTACTAACCGCGCTAAACTAAAGGTATTTAATTACTTCCCGGTTTATAAAGCTAAAGACAACTGAGAAAAAGAGAACTTTATACGTATTAAATTTATACTTTATTACCCCCATCGAAGGCCTAATAACCTCTATACTATTAATAGTATTCGATACAATTCGTATAAGGAGGCCTTTACAGCCTATCGAAAAGGTCATCAATACCTAAATAATTATTACGGCTACCTTCTAACTCTAGAGCTAGAAGATAACTTTGAACTACCCAATTAAGAACTAGAAGCAGATAAGCCGGGTTAGGAAGATATAGCTAGAGATATACCCAACCGTATTAATAATAAAGAAGATTTTAGCGCTATTTTAGGACATCGCCTAATCGATATTAATTACGATTAGCATTAACACTATACTATCCGCTACTAAGAATTCCTTAATCAAATTAGTAATTACTAAAAGTTACGAAAGAACACTTTCAACCTTCCAAACCCAAAACCTATTATATAACGCATATATAATACGTTTAATACCGAATAACGTATAATATTTGACCTATTTACTAACTATTACGAAGCTATTCTCAATAGTAGAAGCCCTGAACAACTCCTTCTTCAAGTTGACGGTAAAGGCGGCACTGGAAAATCCCATTTCATTCGACTACTTTCTTATAAACTTATTGAGATGGCTATAGTTTAGGGCCTACCTAAGCCTGTTGTTCGTACTGCTCCTACTAGAGTAGCCGCTAATAATATCGACGGTTATACTATTTACTCCCTACTTAAACTACTATTCGGTATTGCTTCTTTGAATAATCTTGATAGTATTAGATTGTTTAGTATTTAAAGAGACCTTCGATAGTATAAGTATTTCATTATTAACGAGAAGTCTATATTCGGAATAAGAAATATATATTTTATTAACAAAAGGTTACATTAAGTGTTCTTAGAGAATTAGTATAAGATATTTGGCGGTACTAATATTCTTCTATTCGGGGATTTCTTTTAACTACCCTCTATTAGCTAAAAAGCATTATATTACTAGGAATTACTCAAATTCGCTAATAATCCTAATACCCCTTTAGAAACAATTGGAAATAACGATGCCAATAGACTTCCTAACGAAATAGAAGAGTAAAGGCGTAAAAGAAAGGAGGGGAAACTAGACTTTATTTAACGTAGTAGCCGGACTTATTACTTTACTTTTAATTAGAATATTAAGCTTAAGCAAATCGTCCGCTAATAGGGTAATAACTAGGCTAGATTCCGTAATACATTCGAAGGCTTACGAAATAATATCCCTACTATTGCTCACTAGTAATTATTATCAACCTATTGCAAATAAGTAAGACCCGTTCTAAAATTTAATTCGTTTTCTAACTTACCTAAAACTCTTTAATATTTACTAATACGTTAATAGGTATTACTAGTCCTTAAGCAGCTGGAATTTGCCAATACCTTACGAATCTTCCCGATTAATACTATAGTTGATACATATAACCTTACCCATTTAGAGGCATTAAACAATCCGGCATTCACAGTTCTTACTCACAATAATCCTCGTAGTATAAAGGCTATTAATTATACTAATACTAATAATTTGTATAACCGGTTTAGCTTGGTCATTAGCAATAGAATTATACTTACCGAGAATCTCTAGATTGAAGGAGATTTAATTAACGGTTCGATTAGTACTATTATTAATATTATATAGGATGTAAATCGACGATATAATATTCAATAAACTATTTCTAATATAATATTAAAGTATATTTACTAATTCTTTTATAACCTAGAAGTTAATAACCCCCCCTTTATTATTTTAGTTTACTTTAATAGCTACTACAGCCCCCCTTATTTCGAGGACTACCCAAATATTGATGTCTACGTTATCCCTATCTTTCGAATTATTCGAGAGTTCTAACGAAGTATTATTTACTATACTAAAATCTAATTCCCCTTTACAATTATATATACTATTACGGTATATAAATTATAAGGATAGACGTTCGATAAAGCTATATACAATATATTAAAGAAGGACTTTATAGCTAGGCTATTATATATAGCCGTATCTCGTATACGTACGTTATAAGGTATAATATTTAATGAAACATTCGAAATCGATATATTACGTATTAAAACCAACTACACACATCGTTACCGAGCCTTCGATATTACTAGAAGACGTAATTAATAATTAATTCCTAAAGAGTTATTACCACTACGTAGACTTAGTAATTAGAGCCCTCCCGCCTCCAATAGGGTACGTAATATTAGGCCCGGCCCCGGCGATATTCCGGATAATAATTCCGATTTTGACGGCCGGCCAGCCCAGGGTAGAGGACGCAGTAAACCTCCCGGTCGTAGTAAATCGGGCAATAGACCTCGTAGAAGACCGTTTAGCAATCGAATTAGTAGTACTCTAAGTAGAACTAGTAGTATAGGTAGAATAAGTATAGGTTTAGGAAGACTTCGAAGAAGGTTTCGTAAGAGTATAAATACTAGACTACTACAGTTAAGAGAAAAGGAGTCTATTAATAGACTAAGGGATGTATTTAGGAGGTTTGGACTATAATAAGGATATTAACATATAATAATAGATATAATAATTTAGCAAAAGAGAACAAATCTCTCTACGTTATATTTTTACGTTGCATTTCTACGTTGTACTTGAATAAGTATTTTCGTAACTATAACGTTTAAGACTAAATAATAAGTAAGAACTTAATAAATATTTTATAATTATAACGTTTAAAATTAGATAATAAGTAAGAACTTAGTAAATAAATATTTGAATTAATACCTTCGTAATTGTAATTGACGTTTAAGATTTAATAATAAGTAAAAACTTAGTAAAAAAAAGCAAAAAAGAATTCAGGACTTATAAAGTACGCCCGCCCCTAAATCTCTAAAGCGCGAAGCATCCTAAGCCTACTCCAAGGGATAGCCCGTCTTAACTACACTTTAATCTCTTTGCCTTATACTAATATTATAGGACTTTTGTAAGTAGTTTTTCCCCAATTCGGTCACCCTAGACGGACAAGATTAAAAAGCTAGAGTTAGTATAAAAACGGCAGTCACAACTAGGAATCGAATAGAGGGTCTCTACACTATATACACCAGTAGCGGCTATACACGTCTATACAAACCGCTATACTACAAACGTCCCCATAGCACCCCTTATAGGGCTAGTAATAATAAGGTTGAGAGATGAGGGTTATAAAGACGTTAGAACGTTATTTAAAGTTATTTAGATTATAATAATAATAGAAATCTAAGTTAAGAGTGAGTTTGGGTAATATCTAGTAATATTTTGGTATTGGTAATATCTAGTGATATTTTTCTTAGTATTTTGGTTTTAGATAATTTTCTAGTGCTAAGATGTAGATCCTATGGGCGTTTCACTGTCTTCGTTGGGCATATCAGGCTCCGCCCAAGGAAAGACTATGTTATAGAAATAGACGAAGATTTTGAATAGGAAGTCGAGAAGATTAATACTTCTAAGATTATTAACGGTAAGTTCTTCTATAATACGGATTAGAGAGGCTAGGATTCCGATTTAGAGTATTAGCCGGCCTCGGATTTCAAATACGCTTCGAAGGTCTTTTGGGAATTCTACGAAGATAATCCGGATACCCCGGGCCCGCTTAAACGGCTAATAAATTAGCTAAACGAAGATTGGGAGGAATATAAGAACGATAAATTATTAGAATTATTGGAATTGAGGCATTTATAGAGGATTTTACATAAATAAAGTTATTAGAGGATTATTACGTCTATTATAGAATATCGGTTCTAATAAGATTTGCGGACGAATTTTCTATATAAGGGGGGGTAATATAATAGCGCCGGTCCGGCTATACTACTATACCCGCTATACCCTATAAAAGGATTAATATTATAAAGTACTATAAAAGTCGGAGGAATAAGTAATATAGAAAGTTCGCGCTAAGATTAGTTAAGACGGGCTTTAAGCCTATTAAAGGTATTTACTCTTATTTATTATATAAGTAAAGGGGGATACGAGTAAAGGGATTGGCTATTAGTAACCTATATATAGGTCTTGCTATCGCTTGCGTACTAGGGTATTTATTTGGGTTCGCAACGTATATATCTAATTCTCTTCCTTTTCTTCTCCTCACCTAAAATCTTCTATTATAAATAGAATCTTAGCTTTGCCTTCGACTCAACTATACTGTGCCCTTGTAGTTAATTTCGTTAAAAATATAGAAAGAGTTATTGATTTGGGGGGTTTTCTATTGCCTTCATTTCTTGTAGAGTAGTATAACCTAGGAAAAAGGGGTTATTAGAAGCAGGGAGGTGTAGATCAGCTGCAGCCTTGGAGGTTTGCAAAGCCTCTAGTTCTCTTGGTATTATTAGGAAGATAAAAGGCGAGATAACCCTCTATAAGAGAGGAAAGGAAGGTAGGCAATTCTAGATAAGATATAGAAACAATAAGAAAGCAATCCAGACTTCGCCCCTATAGATTAGAACTATTAAGTGCACTCCGTAACTTCAACCTCTTTGAAGAAATTGACTTCTAAATCTACTTCTTACTAATCTAGAAAGTAAATTAAAAGGTAAAGCTTTACTTCACCTTTTCTCACTTTTTAATAATTAATAACTATAGTTTAATAATTCTATTCAATTCTTACGAACTACGAATTTGTACCTTATTTATATAGTTATATAGTAGGCTCTCTTCCTTTATTAGTATAGTTTTACTCTATTTTAAATAGTAATAAGGACGAAATAAATTTCAAATTCCTAATTAAATTGGCTAATACGAATTTAGGAAGTCTCCGGCCGGAACTTCCTATGAGCGCGAAGGTTATCTCTATAAGCCTCGGGATATTAGTTTAAGAATTAAAAACCGAATAGCGAAGAACTAATCGGTTCCTTCGGTAAAGGAGTTTTTTACTCGATTTAACGGAGACTTTAATTCCGGATATATATAGATCTCCGCTTCCTCAACTAATCTACGATCTATTGACGACGGTTAATAAGTACTCTAAACTTTTATTTCTGTTAAATTAATTTAATACCCGCTCGTACTATAAAATAAAGACCAATTACAACGAAGAATTAAATTAAGACTAAATTAGAAACACTTAGAAAAGAATTTAAAATAGGCTAAAATGAAAAAGACCGAAAGAAAACCGAAAGGAATTAATCCGCTCTTTACCTAATAGTACTTAGTAATTGGATATTTGCGTACTATATACCGAATTTGTACTCCGGCTCTTCAAAGTTATTATAGGACTATTTATTATAATAATCCGTACCTTATTTAATATTTTAAATATTATTCAAACCCTAGTCGTTAAAATTAATAAAATTAGTGAAAAAGTCGTTAACGCTATTATAATTCGCCTATTTTACTACTCTTCAAACCCCTAATTATTAGTACTCCTATAAGACTCCGACTCTTAAATATTATTATTATAAATACTAAAATATTTATATAAAGAAGAAGATATTAATAAAAGGTAGTAGATCGGCACTTTATTAGGTTATTATTCTAATACTAATAATAATCCTAAGTATTAATATTATAAATTATAATTTCACTACTTTTTTACTACTAATAGATCTACGCCAACTAATATACTTAATAATAATACCCCTTCTATTAATATTCTTCCCTTTAATACTTCCCCTATTACTATTCCTCCCGCCTCTATTACTAAAATAACCTTCGACGCCGCTACTACCCTCTTCGCTAGTAGTATTATTTTTGTTCGCGATATTATCCCTAAGAAGAAATTTAGCGGTAAGAAGGTTTCTAAGTATTTTAAACTATTCGAAGAGAAGATCGGCATTTATAAGTTTAATAATAAGTTTAAGATTACTATTTAGTTCTAGTAATATAAGAAGGAGTTTAAAGATGTTAGTAAAGGCCTCTTTAGCGAGTTTAAGTCTAAGGGGATCTATATTTAAAAAGAATTCGTTAAAAAGTTTAAGACTATTTATAAGGCTAAAAATCCCGAGCAAATTAATAGTATATCCGCTACCCTAAAGAAATTCTATACTAAAAAACTCCTTAATTAGAAAATAAAAATTATAGACGTTATTATTACTTATTCGGCCCTACTTACTCGTTAGTCTTTAATTAATTATTTTAGCGCTAATTATAATACTATTAAGAACTTCTATAGGAAATTGTATATCGATATTAAATATATATTAATTAATTACCTAAAGAAATTAAAGGAGGATTTATACACTATAAATTAGAGCGAATTCTCCGAAGAATTAATTAAAATCGTAGTTAAATAGTTTAACGACGTCGATTCTATTAATTCCTTTAATATTAATAGTAGTAAGGAGGAGATTTCTACTAAGAAGTATAAATATAAGAGTAAATAGGTTATCGAATTGGATTCCTCCTCTAATAATTCGGATAAAGAGATTTCTATTAAAATTTTTATTAAGAAAGCCGTTATTAAAGTAGTTATCCCTTCCGAGCCGACTATTATTTTAAATAATAAAGTTATAAATAATTTGGCCGCCTATATAAATTGGTTAATAATTACCCGGAATATTATTTATACCCCCTTCGTTTACTAACTTCCTACTCTCCCTTAATAACCTGTTCCTTATTAACTTATTTAAATTTTAAATGCCTATACTAATTCCCTTTAAGTTTATACTTTTTATAATAGTAATACTAGAGGAAGAAGTAGCCGTAGAAATTAGGGAGGAGTGTATTAATAGTAATATTATTAATATAGTATTTCTAAATATTATGTTTATAATTGTAATAAGAAAGAGGCCGATACCTATTATAATATTATTACTTAGAGGCCTACTAATAAAGAAAGGTTTATAGGCGTTACTATTTATAAGGGAATTATAATAGACTTTGGTAACTTTATTCCTAATTATATATATATAATAGTTATTTAAAATAGCGTTCTCGGTAAAGTAATCCGTTCTAATATAGCTTTAAATTTAGATTACTTTAATTATAGAGATTTTAAGAAATAAGAATTTAATATCTATTAATAGGGTAACCCTAAGAATCCCCCTTTCGTCCCTTATTTTGAATTGCTCTAGGACCCAAAAGGCTCTAAGAAACGCTAGAATTAGATTTAAGTTTAAAAGAAGCCCCCTAGTTTCGGCATTAATTATACCTAAATAAGAATATTTAATAAATTTTATAGGTTTTCCTCCCTCGTTCGTAACCGAGTAGCTAATATTTATACTATTTAGGCCTAACCCCCGGTTTCTACTCAAGTAGAAGAAGTTTTTAATTCGGATATTAAGGAGGAATAGATTAATACTTCTTAATAAATTATTATAGTCGCTATAGGAGAGTTGAAGAGGCTTCGAACGGAAGAAACGGTTTTAAAATTTATAACCACCCCCCTTTTCGCTCTAATTCTTTATATAAGCGCTATTAAAATCCTTAAGAACGCCCCTAAATAATTTAGTACTACCCTAAACGATAAGGCCCGTATAAACGCATCCGCCCTAACCCTTATAATAATAAACCTAATAATAATAATACTACTAAAGAAGGTTTCGTTTATAATAAAGGAGGATAGTATAAATTAACCCCCTGTTAAAAATATTAAAATTCGTAATAATTTCGCCGAAATAAAGGAGATATACCCTATAGTAATTAAATTTATAAATGTTAAAATTATAATTATTATTAAAAATATTATCCGAAATAACCTTATTAATACTTTAGCTATTTATAATTAAGTCGAATAATTTTCTAATATCCCCTATAGTAAGGACGGGATCCCTATAGCCTAATTTAAATATTATAGTAGTACTACCTCCGATAATAATTTTAAAATTAATAAATTCGTTCTTATTATACTAACTAAAGTATAGACTTATAATATATTAATCGATAAGTAAATCCTTATAAAGGACTCTTTAATAAATTTAGTAGAGGTTGCCTCTAGAGGGGGAGATCCGATATTTAACCGGCCGAATTTTAATAATAATATTTTTTCTTTATTTGAGTAGCGGAATTTTAACGATTGGAAGAAGGGCAGATCTATTCTTACCCGGATTATTTTACCTCGCGATATTCTAATACTAGCGATAAACTAAATAAAATTTATCGATAAATTATTATTAATTAGAAGAAATGTTACCTGCTTTATTCCTTTATTTACTTTTTATATCTCTATTAAATTTAAGGGAGGAAAGAAGGTAGCCGCCTTACTAAATATAAGAATAAAGTATAATACTATTTATAAAGTATTAGCCGATAAGTTAAATCTTTAGAATATTACTACCGAAATTTTTAATATTAATAGTAATAGAAGGAGGAAAGGATTCCTTAATAAGATTTGTAAAAAGGTTTAGCTATTCGATAAGGGTAAAGAGGTCTACTTCTTCGTTATTAAGTAAGCCCTTCCTAATTATAAAATTATTCTAGGGTTATTATTCTTTTAGGATATTAATATTTATATAAAGTACGAAGAGGGTAGAAGGAATTACGCTATTATAATTTTCGATAGGGTAATAATTTACACTATATTAGTTATTAACCTAAATACCCTTAAAAATAAGTAAGGGAGTGGATAGAGGGTTTAATTCCCCTATTATAGTAGCGACTATAGGCCTGGGTATTTATAGGTATATTAAGGTATTAGGGAAGTATTAATTGGGGGAGGATAATAAAGTGCTAGTTAAAATTTACCTTAAGCTAGATCTGTAGGACTTTGAAGAGAACGACGAACGGATCGCTCCCTTAGTTAATAAGGCGGCGGATTAGCTATTAATTTTTTTATAAGAGAATAGGTTGGGTTATATAGAATTGAAGAAGGTTTAGAAGTAGGTTGTGGAAGGGGATTATAATAGGAATAGGCCGTTGGAGGTTAGTATAGATAGGATTTAGTCGTTTAATCCTATTACGACCGAAAATTAGAAAGAGATTTTTAAAAAAAGGAAGTTCGCGAACCGGTAAATAGTAATTATTTTTCGCCAAGTCCGTCGACGGTTTCGAAGGACCTTTTTAAAATTAATAAAGGAGGCTAGGCTGCGAAGGGTATTTAGTAGGGAGCGACCTACGGATTTGGATATCTTAAGGGATTATTGGAATAGGAAGGCGGACGTAAAGGGAAGATTAATAATTATTACGCAAATATATATTATATATAAAAGGGTAGCCTAGAAAGCTAATCTAATTAATAATATTACTTTTAACGGTTTTAAATTAGGAGGAGATCCCAATTAGAAAATAAAGAAGTTGGAAATAGTTAAAGAGTAAATCGCCTCTTTATTAAAAAATTTCGGTTTTAAATAGGATTACTATATTATATTAAAGTTTATAGAATTAATTAAGGGGTTACGATTAACCGAAGAACGACTCTAAGCCCTATTAAAAACGGTTTAAAATATTCTAAACGAAGGAGAAATTGAATTATTTATTTATATCCTTTATAATCGGGAAAAAACTTTAATATAGGATTTTATAGAGTATAGGAAATTCGACGCCAATATTATCCCCCTTTAAGAAATCCGTACTATCTTTTATTCCGCCTAGTAAATAAAATTTATTCTAATATTAAAAGCTCTCTATAATAAAGTATATAATCTATTAAAGGACCGGATTAAAAAAGGGATTTTAGAAGAAAGCTATATAATTTATCGAAATAATTAATTTTTAATTATAAAGAAAGACGGAAATCTACGCCTTATTAATAATATTTAGCGGATTAATAGGGTAATACTAAAGAATACTAACTTACCGTTAGGGTATAAAAAGTTTAGTAAAGTTTTTAGGGGTTATAAAATAATATTTTTATTAGACTTTTTCTTTGGGTACAATTAGATCCCTTTCGACGAAGCTAACCGAAACCTAATTACCTTTTTAATATTAATTAACTATTTCCAGATAATTACCCTATTATAAAGAGGAACGAATTTTATCGCCTAATTTATAAGAGCTATAATCCGAATACTTTATAATTTAATCTTTAATATTTATTAATTATACTTTAACGATATCTATATTAAAGGATTTCGGAGCAATTATAGCGAGGAATAGATTAGTATTAAAGGGATTAGGAGATATATATTAGAGTACTTTATAAATATTGATAAAATATTTTTTAACGTTGAATTAATTAGAGGGATAATTACTATTGCTAAATTTTAATAGTATTAGAAGGAAGTAGTATTAATAGGGTATTTATATACGTTTAAAGGTAGAATACTTATTATAAATAAAGTTATTAAAATTAACGAGTAGATTTATTGCGTAGAGTAGCCTAATAAGAAAGGGAAAGAATTAGAATAGGTCTGCGCCTTCTTAGGAATCGTCGGGTATTATCGAATTTGGATAAAAGGTTTCGGTATTATTATAATCCCTTTCTATAATTTAATTAAAAAAGACGTTAAATTTTAGTAGATTGAAAATGAATAATTTGTAATAAAATACCTTTAATATATAGTAATAATAATATTAATCTTCGCTACTTTAATTTATAATAATAAACGCTATAAGATAATTTACTTTATAGTTGACGTATTATTAGAAGGATAGGGAATAGTCCTAGAGTAGATCGGCCCCGATGGTAAAAGGTATTTATACTATTTTAAGAGTAGGATTTGGACCGGCGCCGAAAAATATTATAATACTATAAAAAGGGAGCTTTATAGGCTATTCTATACTATAAAACGCTTAAGAAGGTATTTATTTAGTACTTATTTTATTATTAAGACCGATATTATAGTTTTAGTTTATTAATTAAATAGAACTACGAATAATATTCCCGAAGCGTTATTAATATAGTAGATTATTTAAATAAAAATTTTTAATTTCGACGTTAAGTATATCCTTAATAATAAGAATATAGTAGTTGACGGCTTATTTTGTAAACCCTTAGGCCCTTCTAACTTCTATAAAAAGGAATATAAATAGGATATTAATAATTTTGTAGACGCGTAGATCTATTCTATCTTTATTATTTAAATAGACCCCCCTACGCTAATTTTTAAAGGCGAATAGTTAGAATAATTAGAGGAGATTGTTAAATACCTATTGATTTACGAAATATTAATTCGCTTTAAGGGAGCCGCTACGAGGCGTTAATTCTATACTAATACCGTTAAATTTATAATTTAAGACGGGATTTTCTAGTTACGATTAATAATTACGATTTAAAGTTTAAGAAGGCTTATAAATAATTTAAAAGAGCGCTAATAGATTATAACCTATTGCTATAATAAGGTAGGATATCGAGGCTGAGAAGGGACGTACCGCTGTATTATAAAATACTATTATTAGAAGGGTATATATATTTAAATCGAGGAATAGATCCGCTTTTGCCTTAATTATTAAATATTTAACTTAAAGCGTTTTAAAGACGGCTATTAATAGACTTATTTAAATTCGTACCCCTTCGGCAAATAGACTTTAAATATTTAGTATTTCCTAAGTATTAATAGTAGAAGAGCCCCCTTTTTAGAAGCCTATAATGATTTAACCGGCTATGTAGAGGCTATTCTTCTTTTTAATATTATGTTTATAAAAGTAAAGGAATTCTTTAAATTTCTTTTTTTAAAGTAGGGATACCCTTTTACGGTTTTAGTCGATAGAAGAGTAGAGTTCTAAAAGGTAATTATAAAGTATTTATTCTTATTTAAAATTTTTAAAAAATATATTGCACTTTATAATTCTAGGGTAAATAGTGTTAATAAGTAAGGGTATATAATAATTGCCTCTTCGTTAGTAAAGATAATTAGTGGGAAGGGTATTAATTGGAAGAAGTATTTCTTTTATATCCTTTTTATAAATTGTATAACCGTTAGAGGAAGTTACGGATATATTCTTTTCTAGCTTATGTACGGCTATAACCTTATTTCCCCTATTAAATTCGATTTACTATTTTAGTAAATTATAAATTAGAGAAATAATAATAGGCTAATAAGTAGGGAGGAGTTAATCTATATAGTTATTAAAATATATAAGGATATAAAATATAAATTTATTTAGGTTATAAAGAAAGTCGCTATAGTAAGGGAAGTAGTAGCTAATTACTATAATAAATAAGACTAATAGAAGATACGATCTGAGAATGGCTAAATCGAGGTTAATAATTTAATTTTAATGTATAATAATAAGCGCCGGATTAATATAAATTTAGTAAGGAAGTTATTTTACCGTTGGGAAGGCCCTTATTATATATATTAGATTTCTAATTCGGGAAGTATATATTATATTAATATTTTTAACGGTATTCCGCTTATTAAATTTATAAGTATTAGGAGGATTAAGAAATTTATAGTTAGGGATAGAGTAATATTAGATGTAGAGGATTTAAGTACGGCTCTTAAGTAGGAATAGATTTCTCCCGAGGACGGAAGAGGTAAAGGAGATTTTAAACCGATTAATAACGGATTATTAATAGAGGAATTATTAGGAAGAGTACTAAGGCCCGAATCCGAATTACGTAGAGGAGGTATTGCCGTAGAAAAAAGGAAGACGAGGACTAATACTTTTGAGGAACGGATAAAGGAGAACTTTAAGAATTCTAAATTCGAAGTAGTATTATTAAAGGGTAAGTTATTAGGGAATTGGGCGCAAATTTAGGGAGAATAGGCTTTATAGCGCCTAGGAAGTTGTAGGGAAGTACGGATTTTATAAAGGGTATTTACTATTTAATAGGTAGAATGTAGAATTTTTTCGGAGTTTAAAACGGGCGGACGGGCCGTTTTAAAATATTACTATACCTAGGGCCGGCTATATCTATTTAATTGGTTGCCCTAATTAGGAAGGTCCCGACGACCGAATTTATATCCGACGCTACGATTAAACTATAATAACGAATTAATTTCTTTCCTATTTCTTTATTTTATTATTTACGTTTTTAATATTTTATTCTTATTATTTTTATACTTATTATTCTTTTTTTACTAAGGGAAGTCCCTGCTAATTTTATAATATAAAAGACCTCCCGATTTAAACCGGCCTTAATTTGATTAGACCTAAGGGATTATATTCTTAGGTAAGGAGCGGATTTAAGTTATAAAATTAAAATATTAGCGCCCTTATTTAATATTTTACTATTACCTCTTTATTCGTTCTTATTATTTTATTTAATAAAAGTAGTCGATTAGACCCTATTTATTTTCGAAGGGAAGACTAAATATTATAGTAGTTAAAAAGAGATTTGTACGAAGGGAAGAAGGGAAGTAGCTGTTTATTATTTTGTTCTTTATCTTTTTTTATTATTCGGATTGTCCTATCCTTTATAAATTTTTCGCGATTTCTAAGAAGGAAAATTTTTAGTTCTACTTATATAATACTACTAGAAAACGAACTATATTAAACTATAAATTAATACTTTATTTATTATTATTACCCTTATTATTTATTCCGCCTATATTTATATTATTATTTTTATCCTCTAAATCCATACCCCTATTCTAAAACGACTTCTTATTAGTAATAAGCCTTGCCGACGTATAACTACTATATATATTAAGGCCCTTACCCTTTAAATTAAGACGATTATATTCGTAAGTAGTGTATTCGGTTTAGAACTTCAAATTATAAGGGACGCATTAATTAGTACGGCTCTAAGTATTCTATAGGATTCTATTAATCTTTAGAAAGTTATTACTATTACTATAATTAGAATTTATAGTCCGAAGGAACTTATTTACCCTTACCGAAGAATCCCTCTTAACGAAATATTCGAAATTAAAAAGATAATTAATAGACGAAGTATATTAATTTACCCTCTTAACGTACTATATATAATTGCTATAAATCCCCCCTTTAATATTACCGGGTATAGAAATATAATTAACGAAAGGAATCTAAACGTTAATAATTTTTTATTTATTATACTTTATATAAATAGAGATAAAAGATTTCTAGGCTTATTAAATATAATAAGAGTAAGGGTATTAATTTTTACCGAAGTAATTAATAAAGGAAGTTAATAATATAAAGAGGAATAGATCTATACGGTAAACTAAAGGCCTAAATAAATAAGCTAAAAATATACTCTTTTTTAATATATATATAAGTAGTATAATAGTTAAGAGGCTAAATACTTTTCTTCTCGATAAAAACGTACTAAATAAACTCCTTTTTAAAATTTTTACAGTCAAAATGAGAAATAAGGGTAAACTTATACTAATTTACGAAATAGAAATCGTTTATAAATTTATAAATTTTAATACGCTTAAAGGGAAGAATTTATTCTATATATAGTTTTTTAACGAATATAGGTCTAGTAATAGCGTAGATCTATACTTCTATAATAAAGGTTTTAGTATTCTCATTATTAATTACGCTTTAAAGGTTATCGTAAAGAAATTCAGAACTTTAGTAGATATAGACCTTAAATAGTAATTATTTTTTACTATTAAACCATTCGTTAATATATAGCGGATTATTCTTAATTTATAAAAGGAATACAAGGACCGGGCTATTAAAGTTTAGAATTATAAAGCGTTTTTTAATAAATATATTTAATTTAGGGACGTTGAAGTATACTAATTAGAAATTAATACTACGTCGGCCCTTAGGGATATTACCCCTCTAAATCTCTTTTTAAATAGGGTTATCGATAGGAGAAGTTATAATAAGCTAATTTATTAATAAAAGAAAAAAGGATTATTAAGAAGCGCGAAAATAAGGAGAGGATAAATTATAAAAAAGTAGCGAAGCGGGGATTTAAAGTAGTAGAAAGAAAGTAGTAATTATAAATACAATTAGTAAAGTTAATAAATATATATTATTTAAATAATAAGGGCAGGAAGGTTTTTAAATAGAATAAGGAAGCGAGAAGGTATTATTAGGAGAAAAATAATTAGGTTGTAAAGTACTTTACCGGCGGATTTATACCTAAAGGGTATTTAGAATTCTAATAATAATTATAGAATAGTACGGAATAGTCTTCTTAGTACTTTTAAAATATAATACGTTTGTATTTTTTTAGTACGCTATAAGAATTTAGGGTATAAATAATAAATATAAACTATTACTAGATAAATTTTTACCCTTTTAAAAGTAAACTACGAGTGGATTAATACTTCTCACTAAATAAAATATTACGACCTTTATACTACAAATAAATAAATTAATACCCTACTTTTTTCTCCTAATAAATTCCTACTTCACTTCTTATACTCCTCTTTCTTCCTTTACTTTTCGCCGTTATTATAATATTAAATTTACTATTAAATTTGTAAATTAGTTTATAAGGCTTAAATAGTTTAGAGGGAGTAGATTAGTATTAAGATAATATAGTTCTCGATATATACCCCTATTTATATAATTTTTTATCTTTAACTATTATTGAATAGAATTTAGAAGTAAAAGAATAGGAAGATATTAACGTCTAATCCGGTAAAGTCTATCCTCTTCGATTAGAGGAGTTAAAAAAGGTAAAACCTTTTAAGGATTAGTATATGCTATATTATATTAGTAATATAAATTTCGATATCGATATAATAGCCCCTTATAATATTTTATTTAAGTAAGAAATAGACGTATAAATATATAGAGAAGCGTTCGGTATAAATTTATATTTATTTAAAGATTAGGACGACGATTTAGTATAGTTAAATAGATTATTATAGGAGATAATAGCGTTAGGGATAATTAACCTATAATATTATATTAATATAAGAAATTAGTAGGACGGGGTTGCTATTATAATAGCCTTAATATTTATATTACGAAAATTTAATAATTAAATTTATATTCCGCCCATTCCTAAATTTATTTTAATTAAAAAAGGAATATTTAATAACTTTAATAACGATTTCTATAAATTCCTTGCCGGTATTAGATAGTAGTATATACCGATTTATTATTAGGACTACTTTTCGTTAGCGATTTTTAATTAAGTAGAATAAATTTAGTACTATTATAATTCGGCGCCGGATAGAAAACGTATAGGGCTAATCCGTACTATTTATATAATTTTCTTTAATATTTAGTACGGCTATTAGGATAAAGAGTAACGTTAAATAGATTTAACCGATAGGATTTAGTAGTTTATTATCCCTTTCTTAATTTAATAATTATTTTGGATTTATAGTTTATAGGTTCTTAAAATTACCTGTATATTTTTTATTGAAATATTACGAGTAAATTAATACCCTTATAATTTTAACCTTCTTGCTGTTTTCCTTATTAAATAGGAGGAAGGAAAGTATTTCCGTCTTTAAATATAGTTAGACGACGCTAAATAGTTAGAAAAAGCTATAGTACGTTAGTAGATAAGGATAGTGTATAATTGTTTTAGAATTTAGTAAATTAGGAATATAGTTAAATTGATTTTAAAAAGGTATTAAATGAATTTTTATTACTATTTGCAAGATTATTATAGTAAGCTTTGAAAAGTAGAGGATATTTATAATATATTCTCTAGAGGGCTATATCTTCTAAATATAGATTAGGTCTTTAATATATTTATTAATTGGAGGAACGTAAAATTTCTATGCGATTTACTTATTTAGGGGATAGGTAAAGAATATTTAGTTTAATATTTAAAGGCGGTCGAATATCCGAATAGCGACCTTAATAAAGGATTAGAAGTATAAATTAGTACTTTTAATATAGAAGACGAAGACTATATCGACCCGCCTAATTATAATAAGTTTAAAGAGGTTGAATTTAATAATAATTTAAATAGTAGAGATTTACCCCTTATTAAACCTTTAATTCTAATAAAGCCGATTAGTTAGGTAATTTAAATATTTAAAGTACTTAGAACTCCTAAAAAGAGGAAAATGACGAAAAAAGAGAGGGAGTAGGGTATAATTTAAGCCCTTACAAGTATAAATAGGTTTGTTATAAATTATTTTGTACTATTTTAGAAAATTTTAGTAAGTAAGGAATTATTTACTTTTGAAAGAGTGAAAGGAAAAAGGACTTCGACTATAGAATAGCGTTATATTTTAAGTTTTAAAGGACGGATTTACTAATTATTATTAATACTATTTTTAATTAATATAGTGGAGTTATAAGAATTATTAGATAACGAGTATTGGGAAATTAAAGGTATTATGAAGGAAGAAGTTATAGTTAAGAAGGCTTTAGAATAGGAATGCGTTAAATAAAAACGTTTAAAGTAAAAATTCGAATGTAGAAGAGCGAAGTGTTGTTAATAGGGTACCGATCGGCTAATTTATTATTACTTGAATATATTTACTTATTTATTATTAAAAAGGGTAGGAAGTTAAGGTTAATAGATAGGTTCGTAGGTTATTTTATTAGTCTTTTATTTATTTTTACGAGTGTCCTGTAGGGGACTATAGGATATTCGAAGGGAAGATTTAATTTGGGGGGTTTTCTATTACCTTTATTTCTTATAGAGTAGTATAATTTAGGAAAAAGGGGTTATTAGAAGTAGGGAGGTATAGATTAGCTATAGCTTTAGAGGTCTATAAAGCCCCTAGTTCTCTTAGTATTATTAGGAAGATAAAAGGTAAGATAACCCTTTATAAGAGAGGAAAAGAAGGTAGGCAATTTTAAATAAGATATAGAAGTAGTAAGAAAGTAATTTAGATTTCGCCCCTATAGATTAGAACCGTTAAGTATACTCCGTAATTTTAACCTCCTTGAAGAAATTGACCTCCAGATTTGCTCCTTACTAATCTAGAGAGTGAGTTAAGAGGTAAAGCTTTGCTTCACCTTTTCTCACTTCTTGGTGGTTGATGGCTACGGCTTGATGGCTCTACTCAATTCCTACGAACTACGGATCTGTACCTCACCTGCACAGCTGTGTGGTGGGCTCTCTTCCTTTGTTGGTGTGGTTTCACTCCATTTTATTATTAGAATTGAAGAAAGCGCTATTTTTAAAAGGGTACGGATTTAAATCTCCTTCTCCTATTTGGAGAGCCGTTTAGTAAACGGCTATTTTATAGTCGGTTATAACTTCTTAAATACTCTCATTAGAGAATTAATTATTTTTATTATTATTATTCCCCTATTTCGTCTCCTATTTAAAGCGGTCGACTTTTCTCTTCAGCTTTAAATTATTATAGAAGTTTTTTTTAACTTTATTTTAGACCTTCTTAATAGGCTTCTATTTAGGGTTGATAATTTTGGAGGGGAATAGATATTAGTAATATTTAATTATATAGAGTCTTTACTAGTACGCCTTGTAGCGAATATTTGGGGATAATAATAAGAAGTCTGTAGTTATAGTTTTACGCTTTCTTTTACAATAGTTTTAAGTCCTATTAAGTTGAGCATCCTTATCCTTAGTATTACTATTTTATAAGCCGTTGAAGGTTAGGCTTGTACTAAATGTACTTTTGTAGCCTTTAACTTTATTAGCGCTAATAAGAAGTCGTTCGTTTAGTCCTTTATAGTAGAAGTCCCCGGATATTAAACGAAAGTCGAAGGTATTAGCCGATACCTTTTTATTAAAGTATTTAGAAATACTAAATATTTAAGTAGGTTTAATAGGCTATAAATAGTTTAAGAAGTCTTTAAATTAGGTATTAACTATAGTAACTTTTAGAATTTTATAGTAAAGTACGTTAATTATTATAGCGTCTTAACGATTTATTTATTTATTTATCCCTCTATCCTTCTTACTTAATTCGCTTAATAATAATTTTAAATAGTCGTAATACTTCTAACGAGCCTCGGTCTAAATATCCTCTTCTCTATAATTATAGCCGTTTTTAATATTAGTGTACTATTCGGCTATAGATTAGAGGGGTAGGAAATTATTAATCTTATAGGAGGGGGATATAAATTCCTATATTTACTTTCGAATATTAGCGTTATTAGTTTTAAAGGATTCGTAGACTTTTATATTATATAATTAATTAATATAATTATATTCGTACTCCTATAGATTAAAGGTAGTAAGGTCTATAAATTTAATTATAGCGTTGTCGGTCTATTAATCTAGGGTTCGGTTAGTAATTTCTATACTTTTAAGAACTTTAATTAATTGTAGGGCTTTTTAATCTTAATCTATTCTAACTACGCCGGCCGGGGCTAGGGCCGGGGCCGGGGCTACGTAGACAATAGTTCTATCTTTAAAACTATTAAGAATTTTACGAACTCGTTTAATATAATGTAGAGTAGGACCTTTAGTAGTATAATTACTAATATAGATAAACGGAGGCTTTTAAACGGCTAATTCCAGATTTAATACGAAATTAGTAAGGTCGAGACCTTTAATATAGCTAAGGAGTTCATCGTTCTAGTCCCGGAACTTCGAAGGCCCGTCGAAGTAAGGGCGGTTAGTCTTTAGAGAGGATTCCTTTAATAGGGATATAATTACTTATTAATTTAGTCGTTATAAAGTAATTAGTACGTAGATATTCGTACTTCTGTAGATATTGGCGTAAACGCAAGTATTGCGAGTCAGACTGTTAATTGTCAGAATGCACGGTTCAATAAAAAGTGGGTAAGATCTGTTGATTCTGTATAAGAGTGCTGTAGAACTAGAGTTAGGGTCTCTAGAGTATTAGGGAGGTCTGCACCCTGATTCTGGGTGGCTGGGAGGCTAGTCCTCTTATAGAGCCCTCTTCTTATTGGCTAGATCTGTACCCTAAACTGACACAAATAGGCCTGGACTAGGCCGGCCGGTCCTATCCAATGTAACCGTGCTCGGCATCAAGGGACTAGGCTCTTGCCGAGCTAGACCTTGGACAGATATGTAGGCAGGAAGGAGATTTCAAGGAAGAACACGACGCATTCTGACGAAAGCCTGCTCTGGCGATCACTGATCTGGCCCAGTGTAAGATCTCGCAAGAGCCCCAATTGATGAATTTGACAACACAGCAGAGAGAAGCAGGTGAGAGATCCAATGATTGTTGCCTTCACCATGATCGTGCTTGGTTACATCCAAGGTGGGCTAGCTGATCTGACTGTGAGCATTGGGCTTGTTTGTCAGCGTAAAGGTGAGTGGAAGGCTGGTAAAAAGGGAGGCACAAGCCACGAGCTTTGGCGATGATGACAGAGGCAGAAGGGACAAGAAAGAAACCGATAAAAGGTTGGAGCTTGTGTGACTGTGCAAGACGGCAGGCTGGGGCACTGAGGATGCGCTCGGGGGGCGGGCTGAGTGAGCTGCCCGACCAGGATGTCCGAGTCCGGGGCAACGATTTTCGAGCCAAGCAAACCCAACGTTGCTAGGGGCGCCAGGGACGGACGGGAGGCCCGCCGAGGGGAGCAGTTGACCAGGGGGGGTGCTAACGACAAAAGGCAAGGCGAATCCCTCAACGAGACAAGAAGCAGGAACGCGCAATTTGCGGCTACACAACTAGTTCCGGCAACGGCAGGTGGTTTTGAGTTGAGTTCACCCGATGCTCCATGGGGTATTTACCGTAGTGCACAGGTGTCTCCGGGCCGGTAGCACGGTGCTCTGTTCTGAATCAGGACGGGTGATGTCTCTGGGGGAGAACCATATCAGTGAGTACGAAGGCGAGAACGTGGAAGACTGCAACCACACCAAGAGCCAAAGGCCGCAATGGTGGCCGAAACCCCTCTTTTTCTCTTTTTTTTTTTCCCCTGGGGACCCGTATTGCTGACTGCTGTGAGGCCATCTGGCGATGTTGACTGGCTCTTGGTTGAACAGGCTGGCCACCTAGAACACGTCCGCACTGCAGACAGGTCCCAACCACGGCGTCCGGCTTGAGCCACACTGCATGGCGGGAGGGTGAGATGGTGGGCTGGTTCAAGCAGGTCGTCCGGGAAAAGGTGCCAGTGAGTGCCATTATAAGGTGATAATATCGGACGGGATGATATTGTCCTTATTGCAACTGCCTCGTACAGGAAAACCAGAGCCTCATCCAGGACTCGCGGGGATACGATCACAGTGGCCCTGGGAGCGAATATCCTGGAGATAATCCTGTAGGAAGTGCGATTGGAAAGTTGTTCCCATGGTCATCATCATCCGGGGCACTCCATATCTGGACTGTCTGCAAAGTCTTTCCTGGAGAGTCCAGACCCGGCACTGGCGATATTGAAGGGCGCCACAAGCGCGCAGGCTGAAGGATGAATGGTAGAAGGCTGCTGTCATGATACGTAAGTAACTGCTGAAAGTTCACTGTTGACTGAGCATCGAGACATCGGACCATCAACTCATGAGGTGCTGAAAATGCCTGTTAGACACGTGTTGAAAAGTAGGTCCGTTGCTGGAGTCTGTACAGTAAATGCCAGATACCAGAAAACCGTGATGAGGTTCGATTCAGTGCCAGGGCCCCAGCTCGCCAGGTACCTTCCGAGCCAGTGCGACCTTTGCCCGGGCCGGCAACGAAGGGGAGAAGAGAAGAGAATGCAAAGGGACACGGCGCGATCTTTGTTAGCACCGTAACCCCAGCAGTGCATGCGGGAAATTACCTGACTTGAGAAGATGCCGTCGGGATGACCATAACGCAACGGTGTAGAAAGCGAACAAGAGATGAGTCGAACCAAGGGAGAGCAAAAGAGGCGGCGGTGGCACAGCTTGTGAGTGGTGAGTGATGATATGACGCCGGCCGGCGGAGGATGGAGCTGAACGAAGAGAGGGAGACTCGAGGCTTTTCGGGTCGCAGGGCCTCACAGTGAGCAAGATGACCCACGAAAGGCAGAAACTCGACGGATTTGCGACCGAGCTGTTGCGACAGAAAAAAAAATGAGAGGGCAGTGGTGACAATGAAGCGGGAAGCAGACCGGGGACGGAAAGAACAGCTGCCCCTGCACGTTTACTGCACGTAGGTTGTCTTCTCACTGAACATGGCGTTGTCTGATTGGTCCAATTTGATGTAGATAACCCCGCTTTCCCCTCCCCGGCCTAGCCTTAAGAATTGACAAGGATCTGTGGGTGAGCGCGAAGAAGCACCAAAGGAACGACGCCCGGTCTGGCAATAGCTTCGAACGCGGCTTCCAACCCTCCCAACCACACCATGATAAGATGAGGAGAATGTTTGACCGGCGACGATGGAATTGAGGCTCCAATTTCCGCCACTACACACAAAGGAAGTCTTCGCTTTGGTGGACCTCATGATGGGAAAAGGCGGGACGAAGGGAGAAAAGGCTGCGAGCCTGCGCGATGTAGCTGCCTCGCTACCTTCAAGACTCTTCACAATCTCTCCGTCCGGACCCGCGTCAGCTTACTTACGCCGAGAGACGGGAGTACGGCGATGCCTTCCTCCACAATCGCAAGATAACACCAGCAAGTGCAAGCAGGTACCGATCACCACGGGATCACTCTTTCCATACAACCACAGTCCACTTTGCGGTCAATTCATTTGTGGTGAGCGGTAGATGCCTGTTATGGGAAGGTGCCGTCGTATTTGTGCGCACTTCTGCAGATGGAAATTGGCAGCAACCTAAGGATCTCCCACCACAAAGGTTCCTTCCTCCCGTATTCACACTTTCCCGGTCTCGTCTTTCGGAGCGATGCATCGACAAAGTGCAACCTCCATCATCATGAAATCTCGATGGCGGCTAATCATGATTCCACCTCGTTTCGGCACTCTTTCCACTTACCACTCACACGGCTATCTTGATCGGCAGCGATGTGATGCCAGGTCCAGGCCAATACCCCAAACACCATGAGTCGATGGATGGTGATGGCGACAGAGAGGCGATGCACCCTATGCCGAGATGCTGCCAATAGCTCACTTTGTTCTCGCGCGTCTGTCCAACCGATGGAAGCAAACCTTGCGGCCACTCCCGCCATCCTGTCTCATGGTTCTGGAATCCGGATCGCCTCGACCGTATTGCCGGGCTCACCGGGCCACTGTGTTTGTTTGCTCTCTCAGCAGGTACGCCACTACTGTACGTAGGTGAGTACATTCTAGGGATTGCCTCCCTCCCGGTGGTATCACCTATTCCGTCCGGTCCACGGCAGAACTCGACGTTGCGCCAAGTGGGAATACGGTCACTTGTCACGGCCACCAACGCTTGTTATGCATCTGATGTTGGACAGATCGTCATTCTTGCCCCCATTTTACTGGGACAGTATGCAATGGACAAGACAAAGAGAAACTCCAACAACTCCAACAAAAAAAGACATGCTGCCATGTTCTCGTCTCCGTTGGCTGCTTCAACTCTCAAAGATGGGACGGACAACGAACAGAAACCAGTTCATCCACCCTCCATGGCAATGAGAATGCTTGGCGGTGCCTTAGCGGATCCTCTGTCTTCGCTAGGGTCTCCTCTAGTCGCTCCTAGGGCTATCATGGTGCCCGATGCTGATGCCTACCATTGCTATTACCTGCATCGCAAAAGGCGGCCACGTCGGTGATAATATCCCTCAGGGTCCCAGATATACCCATTGACTTCGCAGTGCGCAGTCCGGGTATGCAGAACCTGATCCACCCCAGCAACCCTACACTCTCGTCAATCGCCGGTGACAAGGCTGAGGCCATCCTTAAAAGGGTCTTAAAAGAAGACGGGAACCGCCCACCCTCCCTTTTCCTGGTGAGAATAAGCACGGGTGGCTTGCTGGTTGGGGTGGGACCATCTGTTGGAACCTTGACTTACACCCAGACTTTGCCTGGGCCTGTCTTACAGACCTTCCAAGACTAGCACTCGCTGCTCGGCCCCCTACCAATAAGAGGCTTCGCAGTCCACAAGGCGTGCCGGGGTGCTAGATTTCGTGCAGAACTCAGCACCACCCAACCTTTACCTCGCCACAACTCTTCTCGAGGTCGCTGACTGGCAGGTTGCAAGGAGCATCAGGAGCGAGCAGTGGGCAATATCGGCCGTTACTTACCTTGTGCCTCTGCAAAGATCGATATCTCTTCAGTTGTCGACAAGGCCGTACACACTTCGACGTGCTCCCACACGGGTACAGTCACTTCTCGCTCTAGCCTCCCTCACGAGACGTCTGTGGCAGAGATCCATCCTTCTGGATCAAACATACCCATCATTTGGTGGCCTATCTCAATCCACTCCAAACTCGTGGCTGTTCTTCGGTTTTGCCACAGCTTTCGAGCACCACACAATTGGTCGCCGTTGTGCGGGGCTTGAGGTCTGGGTTCTGGTAAGCTCCCATCCTGTCCTGTGTATGGTGGTGTTAGATATTGGGCCTGTCATGACTGCTTTCCCCAATGTATGGTTTCCTTTGGCACTTTTATCCTCTTATTCTATTCTTCAGAGTTACGTGGTGGCCATGGGCTGTTTTCCATTGCGCTAATCCGCCTGATAGAACACTCCTACCTCCGCCTGCAATATTCTGCCGACTTATTGGGCTATCACGCATATGGCTTCTTGGTAACGTTCATCAACGGTTTCATCGCATTCTGGTGCCTCCCAAACCAGCGCGGCGCCTTGCAACTTCACCCGCGTGTCTCATATCAACACTGCCTCAAGCCTCAAAATTGGACATCGACGTCAAACCAATATGGGTCTGAAAGCTCTGGGCCTATTGGCCCTTTACCCTTACCTCGTCTTTGTCCAAGCTCAGACGTTCTGGGAGCCGAACCAAGTCAACACTACGCTATGCTACTGGCAGCAACCAAGAGGTTGGTTTTCGTGATGCTCACCGGCGAAAGACTTCGCTAATCAGAACCTAGCCGCTCTCATCCGAGACACCATCTACGTGGATGGTGGGAAGTCGTGGTGGATCGCAGGGTACGCCGATGGTTCTATCAGTACTGTCAAAAACGATGGTAAGTTGGTCATTGGAGGTTTGTGAACAACGGGATCTTGCTAATAGGTGCCAGACAATGATTATGGTCGCATTTTTACCCTTAACCTAAGCACTGCATTCGAAACAAAAGACAATGTTACCGGAAAATTCAATGTTATCACCAAAGCACCGCCCGGCAGTGTGGTCAACAACAACGATCCGAACTACCTTGACGGGGCTTTATTGGCAAATGATGCTCAATGGTTTGCTTATGGTGGTCTTCTCCGAAGGACCGCTGTCTTCAATACGGAGCCCGCTAAGGATCTAGTGTCAGGCTATAGGCAGTATCAATACGGGCCAGAAAAGGCGGTTTTTAACCCAGGGCTTTTCAAAAGCAGCTTGGATACTGACAACACGAACGTCACTCGCTACATCGCATTTGGTGGTGCTGCGAGTGCGCCTTCCGAAAACCTGGCCTGGTATTTCTCAGGAATGCAGGCGCCAACGAAAGGGCTCGTTTACGAAGTGACAGCCAATCGCACGACATCACCCTCTGTCATAGCAAACTCCTTGATTACACTGGATATGAAGGAGCAGCAGAAAGAAAAGTGGAAGAACAGTACTCTTCCCTCCGAAATAGCTGGCCGGGCAAATCCAGAGCTTGTCTGGGTTCCCGTTGGTGCCAAGGGGATCCTCGTTGTTCTCGGAGGCGTCATTTTCCCGAACTTTGCCGAGACCGTTCCACTCTCGGCTAACGAGACAGAAAGTGTCAGTATTCCGCCCTAGCAACGTAAGTTTCTCCAGTACTAACAAGCAAACAGAAAAGAAAGAGCCCTGAGTTCATGTCTACGATCGATGTGTATGATGTTGCGAATGAACGGTGGTATCGCCAGCCGACAACAGGTGACAATCCTGGACAGCTTACACGCGGTTGTGCCGTGGTGGCACCTGCCCAAGATCAATCAAGCTTCAACATCTATTATTATGGTGGCTTCAAGGGGTTGAAGAATGCCGATCCTTTCAACGCCGATGTTTGGGTGCTCTCCATACCCTCCTTTACTTGGACGAAGATCACGTCCAGCACGTCCAGCGGTCGGGCTGGACACAAGTGCTTTATGCCTTATCCTGATCAGATGTTGGTTCTTGGAGGTTACACAAATACGCCGAGCAGCGGACCCCCGACTTGTCTCCCTGAATTTGTTCGGGTTTTCAACCTGACGACCGGAACCTGGCTGTCAGGATATGACCCTGCAAAGAACAAACCCTATGGGGTTCCTGAGGCCGTTCAAAAAAGGATCGGTGGTTCTGCTACGGGCGGTGCAACGGCACGCGCACCGAGCGACGGCTGGGCTGCAGCAGACCTTGGGAAAGTCTTTGACACCAAATATCCGACCAAGATCGCGACATGGTACCCGTATACGTCTGAAGCACCAGCAAACAACACCAATCCGACGTCTCCTGGAAGTGGTGATACCGATGAGAAAAAATCAGGGGGTGTACCATCCTGGCTCCCTCCCGTGCTTGGCGTCGTGCTTGGGCTAATGCTCCTGACTATAATCGCTGTCTTGGTTCTCCTCTGGAGACGCCGCAGGTTATTGAGGGCTGGCACTAGCGTAGCCGAAACTGAAGATACCAATGGCTACCGAATTATGTCATGGATGCGCGGCCAGCAGCAACACGCCACCGAAAAGGCCCCTACCGTCACGACCTCGGATGAAATCAGCACTATCCCTAACAGCCCTAGCCCTATGCAAGATATCGATAGCACAGGATCACCTATGCCGCCGCCTTCGATTGCCGAAGCTATGGACACACAAATCACGCCGCCGCCGGCTCCGGTAGAGTTGATGGGTAAGAATAATCCCCCATGACCATCAAACATGCCTGCTTACTCTTGTTTACACAGATACCTCGCCTCGTGCCGAACTCCACGACACTGGTTTGAGCCACATTGATGTCCTGAACCGCCATTCGAGTGTGGGTCGAATCAACACAGCCGGCAATGGTTCCCTCAACAACCCATCGTATTACACGGGAGGAACCCACCAAATGGATCACGCGAGCAACTTCACCCGCTCATCCACGGGCGTTGCCTCCTCTCTGCCACCGCACATGCAGGGTGTCGATGGTGCCCCAACCAACTTCCGTCCCGACTCAGAACTAATGGGCAGCGTTCCATCCGGGGCTGCATCCGCTAACATACCCTCGCCCATGGTCTCGCCAACCACCACCACAGCCACCCGCGGTTTTGCCCTCTCGGACGTCTCTAATGTCAGCGAGCGTGATAAGGCACACCTCCGACAGATCAGTGACGGAACCGTGAGCTCCATGACCTCGGGACAAACGTATTCCAACAACGGACAGCACCCGTCCAACGTCAACAGCAACCACCGCTTCAGCAATGGCCCTGCCCCCACCTCCGTCCCGGAGGAACATGTCATCAACCACCAGGGAGGACAGCAAGCGCCCGACCACATCCCTATCCCCCAGTCCGCAACGTCCGCTATGGGCGGTACGCTGCCACTGGGCTCGCCGCAGCCGGTCTCACCGCCTACGGCAGGGTTAGCGGAGGGAAGCGACGATTACTTGAGCGTTAGGCCGCAGCCACCGCCAACGGCGGGCCTTGGCCCGGGAGCCGCTGGAGGTGCTGGGGCGACGAGTAGTCCGAGACGGAGCATGTTTACGGAGAGCAGGGAGGATATGAATGGGACTGGTCCGGGAGGTGATGGGAGGTAAATGAGGGGGATTGTATGGGGAAAGCAGGGGTGGGAAGGCTCGTTGGAAATGGGAAATTAACGGGTTAGATGCGATACGATTGATGGGACAGGCCATTGGGTTTGTGCTGGTTGGCGTCTTTTTCCCTTTGTCTAGTGTCTGGTGGGTTCCAGTTGTTGGTTTCCGGTCTAGTCATGTTCGATGTCCAGGTCAACAATGGGATTCGGGGCTCGGGACTGAGCTGGTACATACCTTGTGACTAATGAACCTCGCTATGAATTGTTTTTGAAACATCGATGCCATGGATTCCATGAGCATACTTTTGTGAATACATTCGTGTTGTTTTCATGATTTTGACAACGAAAGGAGAATCTCGTTCGGAGATATACGAGTTGTTCACATCTTATCTTCGAGGCAGCTGAAAGAAGAAATACCGAGCAAATGATTCCGAAACAGCCTCTTTCCAAGTTCCAGCCTGCTCCATTTCCGTCCGTGGAGGTACTCAAACCTTTCAGTTCTTCCTCGCCGCCATCAACCATGGGCATTCAAATAAATAAGCCAGTGCAAAGACTGAGAACGTGACCCGACGATTTATTAAGATGTGAGTTTCTTTTACACCCTTTCGAGACAGAGGTAACGTGAACCAAAACGACGGTAATTAACTATCCTTTTCGATATACTTCTTCTTCTGTTCTTCGTGCCTTGCATTATTTTACTCTTTTTTTTTTCTTTTTTTTTTTTTCTTTTTTTTTCCCCCAGTCAGTCATCCCGTCGTCGTGGATTGGGCAGACGACCTGGGGAGAGAACCGAATTGGTGGCGTGGTTGGCCATTGGGACCTGAAAGCCGCTGAAACCCCGCTACAATAGCCCACACTGTAACGGTCTTCCAGAGCGCTGAGATTTGGGGCCGAGCCGCCCGGACTACAGAGGCCCGCCGTAACGGGTGATGCATGCCCGGCCCTGCGCGCCCGGGCCTGACAAGTGTCATCTTCTCACCATTGATTTACCAACATAAAAGAGTGCACGGAAACAAGAATCAAGACCATATTAATGGATTGCATGAATGTTGAATTCTATTTTCATAATTCGGACGGTCACAAAAATATGGTTTGGTGCCGAAAATGCCGAGTGTCCCAGGTGAGTTTTGGCCCACCCCGAGATCTGCTTCGCGCCTGCTGCTCGAAACTTGACCTCCCGTCCCAAGTGTCCGGAACCAAGATCAGACCCGCCAACAAGCCCCACAAACTGTGCATTTTTGTTTTTTTGTGGGAGGAAAAATGCTTCAAGACCCTTGAAGGCTGGAAGGAATCAAGAAGAAGTGTATGTTTTTGATAAAGAGCGAGGATTTTTGATATCTCATGCCGCGCGGCGTGTTATGTGCAATCACGAGCTATGACCCTCGCCCTTCGAACAAAAACAAAAAAAGATGCGGAACAAGCTGCAAGACGTTGAACCGCCTAGACAGGACTCGCAGCCAGATGCGGTACCCGGAGTGGCGGGAAGGACTTGCATAGATGCACATATTTAATGTGGGAGCGTTTTTGATCATTGAGGCAATGCTTTCTGCAGGTTTTGGGGAGAAAATGTCCGAAGACGGAGGTTGGTTGCTGCAGTCAAATATGTAGAGCCTATGTCCATTTAAGTGGTTGCTTATTTCCTGCAAGGTACCTACTTGAACATGCAAGTTTATTTGTATCTGCTACGCCTCCTGACAGGTCAGCTTGGAAGAGCGGGTGTCGGGGAGAAGCGGTGATAGTAACCAAGCGAACGAACAAGTGGGAGCTTGGTCTTGTGTCAATCCGGCTGTGATGCACGTTTTTCCAGTTTGCGGTACAAATGCAGCACTTGTCGATGATGAGAGGGGCTTGATCTGAAGAGGAATTCAAAAGACCACAAAAAAAAAGAAGAAGAGAGAAAGAAACCGAACTGAGTGGCCTGGGTCGAGCCGGTAGAGATGTTTTCGTAGCTGAATCACTTTGGTCGTTCCTACAGTGTGCCCCGACAGAGCTATTTTGCCTGTTCCTCCGTTAACACCGATCGGTGCAGTCCCTGCCTTAAAGTGGCACAACAGCGTTGAAATTTGTTAGAAGTTCATCTAGATCGCCCCTTGGCTTTCCTGGCTTCCCCCTTTTGGCGACCCGCCCGACTGACTGGAAGAGGTTCTAGCACGAGCCACATCGGCTCCTGATATTGCATCGCATGTACATAGCACCCAACTGACCACCAAGGGCTGCATTTGTTAATTCCTTCAAAGTTGTTGCAAAGGCAGGGTGAGTCAAAAAGGCTACATACAGCCGAGTTGCATAGATGCACGGCGTTTATTCTGATTCCTGACTCGCTGCATTTTTTCCGGGCAGAACACTTCTTGTGATATCGAGCTTCGCACATTTCGATCCTTGCGTGGTCTTCCACAACTGATAGTTGGCTTTTAACACGTATCTCAGAGTTTTCGCTGTATGGACATCTGTAAGTGGCTGTACTGCTGCTGATGCTAAAACGAAGAACGTAAAATCTGATCAGGAGGGCGGGAAACAGACACAAGAGAGGGCTGGGGACATGGAATGGCCAGTGTCCTGCACTGCGGTGATGGGTAGAATGGTGGTGGATGGGATCGTCAATGTAGGGCACGACCCTCTCTGCAGCTTCTGTATGCTTCTTGGTTGAGAGCTCATTGTTGTGTCTCCGTAGATTGCACGAGCTGTCCGCATGTTTCGGAGGCATATATGCCCGCCATATCTGTATACAGAAAGGCGAGCCCCATTGCGCCACCCTTTGCTTGGATTCTTTTTTCTACGGGCATGAGATAAATGTAGCAGCGTCTGCATGGCACATTGACTTATCTAATGTTCTGCTGTCTTACAAGTCTATATATACTCTGGATTCTCGCTGGTTTATTCAATCTTCTCCTCCTCTCATGTGCGTGTCCATTCTATCTTTACCTTGTTCAACATTAAAACCAGCAAGCCCTTCCTCTGCTTCAGTTCAAAAAACACCCACATCCTCTCGGCATTCATCGAAAATTATACACCCATTATCTCGCCGCTGCCAACTGCTCGACAACATTTCCAAACCTTCAATATCCCGGACGATCAAGTCGAATCTTGACTCAATTTCCTCCCAACATTGACTTAGATCCTCCATATATTTCCCTCTCCCAAATCCTCTTCTCCTCGATCTATCATCATGCCTTTCTTTAGAGGTACCCGTCGAAAGAAAGTTGACGTCTCGGGGTCGGGTGAGAGTGGTTTTGGGGCGGGCGAGAAGCTACGTCTCAAAAAGCACTTTACCATGAAAGATCTCCAACTCAGCACGGCGACCAAAGCAGCCGCTGAAGCTTTCCTTGCCGACTTCCCCAACGGCGAGTTTTACTCCATGGAGACTGACTCGGGGGGAAACAACCTGTGCGGCCTCTTTGCTATTAGAAATAGCATGCTGGCTTATGCGAGACAGAACCCCCTGCTGCCCGTGCCTGTGCCCACAATTTACGGGCTTTTGAAGGCGTTTCGGGTTTATGCCATCCCGCATCTCAAACAAAGGCATCGGGAAATGGGCCTCCCGAACCTCGAAATCCACACCAACAACTTCTCTGGGGATGAACTGAGGCTCATCTTCAAAGGGTGGGCGAAGGGTCTCGGGGGCCTGATGGGGGGCCTGATCAGAAGCCACTGGGGAGGAGTGGACCTGGGCCTTGTTACCCCCGTTAAGATGGACACCGACAACGTGGAACTGCAGCCTCTATGCCCCCACATAGAGGTTTCCGAGCCGACCCAGTCGGGACTCCCCATCCTCCGTCCCTATATTCTCAACAGGGGCTTGGAGCACTGGGAAGGGATGGCTCAAGTCCCGCGGAAGAGGGAGCAACAATCGTTGCCGCAGCTCGGCCAGCAGCCCGCAACGCGGCCATCGATTCACCCTCTTCCTGATGGTCAAATGGCACTTCCCGGTTCGGGCATCCAGCCCCAGCAGTACCCCCAGCAGCCTCCAGCGGCTACTCCAAGCCTTGATTGGAACCCTCTTTCTCCATGGATTGAAGATAAATCAGTCACTGCTCTTCCCCTCGGTGGATTTCAATCACAGCCGCAGCTTGAATACACTGACTTGCGTCACGAGCTGCATTTCCCCTCCGAAGAACCCTACCAGCCACTCCTTTCCCCCTTTTCCCAGCCGGAACAATACCAACCATCACTGTCACTCAACCCGGAGCTGCAGGTGGGAAGTCTGCGCGGAGGGCGCCCATTGCTTGACATACAAAGTGGGATGTATGCCACGCCCGAACCTCCACCTCCTTCTACTTACCCATTGTTGGACCTGGGAGTAGGGCAAGACTTTCCTCCCACATGGACGACACCACTTTCTCCATGTCCTTTGCCGCCTACTCCTCATCTACCAGCGCCTCCAAATTCCTTCCTGTTTCCTGGGCAGGTACCTCTCGAAGAACCTGGATGGACCTTCCCCGTCTCGCCTTCTCTATCGGCCCCTTATACCCAACCGATGTCTCAAATGGAGATGGAGCAGCAGGCGTGGAGGCAACTGGAACGTATCATGGCTGGCCTCCGGGGGCAACTACAAGTACAAGGGGGCGGTCAAGCCCCCATTCCCCATGTGCAGCCGCCGATGCCCCGAGCGGCCCCGAAGCGGCGCATGCTCTCTGAGGTTGAGGACGATAAAGGCCAAGAAGAGGAGAGGCCAGCGAAGAAGAGGAGGAAGTAGAAGTGTAAAAACGATATCGTTGGAAG
Organism: Neurospora sp. CHS-2018c; assembly: GCA_009806235.1. Taxonomy (NCBI): domain Eukaryota; kingdom Fungi; phylum Ascomycota; class Sordariomycetes; order Sordariales; family Sordariaceae; genus Neurospora; species Neurospora sp. CHS-2018c. The sequence goes on along the minus strand of RAPC01000049.1, from coordinate 29,897 downwards.
TCCATGCCCCGGGCTCCCCCTTCACTGGGTTCCTCATGTACCAGCACTCCCTTCCGGGGTATTTAGGCTGCCCTGGTTTCCGTTTCTCCTGTTCCGTTTGGAGACTACAGAATCATAGCCCTTTTTCTGTCGTCGTTTTTCCATCTCCGTCAGATAGGGACTTGGGGGCGTTGCAGGGCTGTGGTAAGGGTGGATTACGTTGGCGTTTAAACGGGATTTGGCGGGTTGGCATCTTCATCGGGTTAGCATTTTCACTGGGTTGGCATCATCGGGTTGGGTATGACTGGCATCGAGGTCATCAAGATTGTTGTTTGGGGTACATTTTCCCGTCGAAAGCGCACAGCATTGTTTAGACGTTACAGCTCACGCGTTATGGTTTACGAATTACGACCTCGGAGTTATGGGATGAGGAAATTAAGAGGTAGTTGCCTAGAGAGGTTTTACATGTACGTTAGCAGTTGAAGCCACCGCGGTTAAACATACTCGAGCTCACCGAAATGTTAAATTGTTCGTGGTCGTGCGTGGTGGTTTTGCTCAATGACATATCTGTTCGCTCCAATAGCACCAGATCAAATGATGTCTTTTACTTCCAAAGCTTACGAAGAGAACCGATGGTGATATGTGCTTGGATCATGGTGATGCGTCGACTTCCTGGATCCCACGTCGTCGTTGATCTACATTTACTGGTGGGAGCCACACGGAATATGGGGATGGACGGATGATTGACACTCGATCATGCCTTCCACATCCGCTTTCAAACCTGCCACTTTTCTTTCTGACCCTAGAAGGAAGTTGCTGTGGACCTGGAACCGTCACAACATGCCCTGACTTAGCCGAAGTCACTTTGGATCGGAGTTGTCACTGATGAAGTTGTGCCGCAACGGTTGTTCATTGAAGATAATGACAAGACGCTATCTACACATATTGGCAAGAACAGAGGTAGTCAAGACGGCAGACGAGTGACAATATGTGAAACCACCTCCTGGACCGTTCACTCGGCAGAAGGCCGCAGTGTCACGCACCTCCAGGGTACCTTGTGTCCAGCGAGACGGACGCTCATTGCCGTGCCAGTCTGGCCACGGCCAGTATGAAGTTCAAGTCAAGTTGACATGTGAGCGGAGTGATGCTGGAATGCACCTTCCGTATGCCGTCGACATGAGCCGCCAAATGCTCGTGGTGACCGGCAGTTGCACCTGCCGTTGAAACACTCGCACTTGTCAGTTTGTATGGATCTGTACTCCAGAGGCACTCAAGGCTCCTGCTGCTGTGAATGAAAAATCAACTCAGCGGTTCGCCGATAGCGGAACACACGGGCTCGAGTACTTGGTATCAATCTAACGAGATATTTGACGACGACAGGCAACAACCAACTATCATAATCGGAACTCACCGGCGCTACTACACAGATCGGACCTGAACGGAGCTGATCAGTAGACCAATCCCCCCCCTCCCGTTCCGCTGTCTTTCCAGTGCTCCGGATCGGGGATGAACACTTCCATTGCAACAGCCGTTGAACTCACAGTGCAAAGCAGAAGGAAAGGAGTAACTTATAAAGTCGACAAACGGAAAAGAGCGGCTGAGATCTCCAAGCAAGGATCCCTTGCTTGGAGATCCCAAGTCATCGGTAGAGGTAGCTTAATCTTACCACGCTTCCTTGATTCCTTCTCTGGCTGTTCCTTGACCCTTCCTTGATCCTTCCTTGATGCTTCCATTTTTCGTCTTTGTGTTGATGCCGGGGAGGGTGGTATCGGCGAGACTTCCGAATGCTGTGGTTGAGAGGACTTTGTGTGGTCAACAAAACATTCTGCGCCGATCACAGGTACATAGCGAGAGTTGTAATACACATTCTGTTCATTGCTCGCACAAAGACAAGGTTAGGATGTCATTGCTTATTTCTCCCTCCAAGGATATATCCCTTCTTGTACTCGAACCTGTTGAGCACTCATAACATGCTTGACCATGGAAAGGACAAGTATTCAAGCTTGATCCTTCTTAGTCATATAAGCTTGTTTGCCTATTGTTTCTACACGTGCCTGCGTTTATCAACGAGCGGAGCGGATACTTCCGTCTCGATGGAGCCTCCTTGCTTTCCTCACACCGAATTCCAGTCCGCACCGTCTTCATTTGGGGAAGTGTTCCGCGTACTATGTATATTGCTGTGCAACTAAATGCTTGCTTGCTGGGAGTCCTGCCGTTCTGGTTCTGGAAAGGACATTATACTGTGCGTGCGTTGAGGTTTGTTTTTCGAGGCTCTTCTTCCCCGAGAAGAACCCAAAGAATGTGTCCTCGGGACGGCTCACCCGGTACGTTTCCCATTCGCTGGCTTCTCTGTTCTTCATTCCCAGGCCTTGACGACGACGAGATAATGCGCGGAAAAGGGTAGATAGATGCCTAGGCATACAACGGTAGCACCGACCGGTATTAGAATTATGTGAAGCCCGTCCGATGATGGAGCTTCCGTTCGGGGAGAAATGTAACCTCCCCTCCCGGGGCCCCGGCTAGTCTTCAAGCCATTCGCCGATACACAGCCCGGAAAGCACGGTATCCATGCGCTTCACCTTCCTATACCTCTTGCTTCCCCGTAATGAGCTGAGGATATCCACGTTTTCTTGGCATCTTGTATGTCCAGGTCGAATATGTATTTCAGTTCTTTGTTCCGACCAACTGTCTTGTCGTGAAAGACGCCGGCCGCATGCGCTCGCGCTATGCGCGGCTGATAAGGCACCCCCCGATTTACGGAACCCCATCTCGCCTTGCTCCCAGTTTTTTTTGCCTCAACCTAACTGCCTTTGTTTGTGGTTCTTTCTTCAGCTGAGCCTCTGCTTGGGAGATCTTGGGAAGATCTTCGAGGGATTTTGGAGGCTCGGGGTCCATCATTTCCCATTTCCCGGAAGACGCCGTGAACTGGGAAAACGGCCAATTAAACCCTGCATGTGGCTAATTTAAATTACCTGCAGCCTTTGGGGTTTTTGGGCGCCCCTGGCGGCATTTCAAATCTTTCTAGAATCTCGCTAGAATTTCTTCATTCCCCTGCTCTGTGATCCGTCTGCGCGGTCTTCGCAGTTCCCGTTGATTTGGGCTGGGTTTGTTGCTGGGTTGATGTCAGATTCGGAGATACCTTGCGGTCAAATAAGATGACGGACGGAAAGGTGCTCCCTGGGGAAAGTAGCTCGTGGCACCATCACCCGGGAACGAGCGAGACGGACGCATGTGGGAAGCGTGTGAAGCATGGGCTGTTTGACTTTGACGAAAACGTGTGTGGTGGAAGCGGAAGCGGAAGTGGAAAGGGAAAGCTTGCGGAATTAAAGATTGTGTTTCACCACCCTGTTAGGTGGGCGTTGGAGGAAAGTTTTCCTGAAGGCTTGCAGCAGAATGTGAAAACTGGAAAACTTCGACAGATTTGATGCTCAGGGAGTCGCAGGGGGGCGCCATGGAGGAGGGAAGCATGGAAGGCATGGAAAAGAAGAATGGTCACAACAAGGGAAGGGGTCCATCCATGGTTGCCCGTTGCCGAACCGTGAACTGGGCGGTCCCCACGGTGTGTGGGAATGACGAACCGTTCCCGCGTCTTGAACCCTTGTGGGGTCCAATCCCGTTCAGCCGCTTTTCTTCTCAGGAGAGCCCGGGTCCCCGGGATGGTGGTGATGCGAAAATGATGGTGTTTTGTGGAGTGCTAATTTTTTGGTGTTTTCGTTGTCTTCCGACAGCAGCGATGTCGAATTTTCGGGTGCATTGCTTGGCGTTTGCTTTTTAGTTGTGTCTTCCTCGGACAGTGAGGCTTTGTGAGCTTTCACAGCGAGAATCATTCTCACGAACGAATCGACCACAACTCCGCGAACAGTAACCCCATCACGGACCTTCCGTTACCTTACCACATGCTCGGACACCACGGACGAACGAGATGCACCAACGCATCATCATCCGCTGCATGAAACCACCTGGCACTGCTGCGAACCCCGCCATGCACCGCTTACGCAGCTGCAATGCAGCAAATGTCCGTGGTGTGGGGGTTTCCTTGTGGTGTGGTGGAGGCAGTGTTAAGAAGCTGGTGGTGCTACGTCCGTAGAAGGGCTGGACTCCGGTTAGAGTTGCGCAGTTGGAAGCCATCGAAGCCTTTTGGGTTGCAAAAGACGTTTTGTCTTGTGACACTTCGCTTCAGGTGTTCCGAAGGGCGGTGGACGAGAACGGCGGGGAGTCTGAGAGAAAAGGGTGTTTCTGTTTCAGAGATAATCTCTCTGGTGATCGCGATGTCATTCTCGCCCAGGACTTCCAGCGGGAGAAGGCCGGTTATTAAAAGTGGATTCGTTGGTGGAGTGAGCGAACAGAGCGCCATTTCTTGGCTATGGTGGCACGTGGGTGGTCATAGCTCTTGGCTGAGACTATAGCGATAGTGCAGCGTGTTACAGAAGGGACTTCCATTGTTCTTCCATGGACGAGATGCATCTTGCTTCGAGAGCAGAAAACACAGTACGGGGAACCAGCATACAAGTACAACCCCAATCCGGTTTCTTTCTGAGGTCACTATTGTGCGAGCATTTGGATATTGTGGTGGCGTAGAGATATAAGATGGCTGTGGTTAGTCTGCAAATCCCCTAGGCTTGCTTATTCATCCACTGGTGCCCGCCAGGCAGGAAGTCGTCAGTACCAACAGAGATTTCATGTCTTGTTGGCTTTCCGATCTGGCAACATATAAGTTGGTGGTGAGGCTCTCGAGCCATGTGGATAAAGTTCGTGGTTCGTGGTAGGGACGTGCCGTGCCTAGAAGCTGACTTGCATGCTGTGCCGCCGTCGAGAGTACCGTGAGATGGTATCACTTACAAGATATCGATGGGTTAAAAATGTCCGGCTGTGCCCCTTCTTATAGTCGGTATATAGGTAGTCGTTGGCTGAGGTGAGAAGACACAGTGGGAGTTGTGCCGTCTTTGGTCAAGAGCTGTGCATATGCGCATCATGTTCTGGTTGGGAATCATGATCTGAGGTTGGTGATCTTCCAAACGCAGGTCCAGATCCCTTGGGCTGGGAGGCCAAGGCTCAAGGCTGAACCGCCGCGCTGGTTACGGTATGCTGCTGTTGCCTTGTGGGCTTGTATGTCATATCTTGGAAACACGGGGCAAGGAAAAGGAAAGGAGGAATTGAGATAGCGAGAGTGAGACAAGACGGTCCCAGGGACGTGGATGAAGAGAATCGGGAACCGCAAGCTGAAGCGGTCGGTTACTGGCGAGTGCATGACTGCAGCGTCGTAGGGGTAATTTGCAATGGTCCATCGAGAACTGGGGCTCGTGGGACGACTAAGACGGAAATGTCTAGACGGAGAGATGGTGTCGGCGCCCAAGCATATTACGTGCCCTGCTATCGTCGAGGTTCGCACCAGGCATTGGTCGGATGCTAAAATACCGATGTTCGTTGCGCAAAGTCATCACACAGAACTTGTATCTCGATGCCATCTATTCGACAGAGAATTGCCCGTGATCCCCTTCGTCCTCCAGAGCTGTCAAAATGATATGAGAAAGTGGACAAGGCGAGCCGATAAAGCCCCGGCCGGCCCCGTTGTGACTTCTGTGATATACAGTGTGGATGATGCTCCCGGTTTGGCGCTGCGAGAGGTTGTAATCCCAATTGGTCAAAATCAACGCTTTGTTTCTCGGCCAATCAATCAGGCCACAGTCCTGCCTGCCCCAGAACGAGCACGGACCACGAGCGACGATCTCCTTTTCGGGGGATGTCCACTCTGCCCACCACGGCTTGTGCGCCCGTGCATCGACGGGTCTTGGCTACCCCCTTGAAGCCATTTCCCTTGCGACTTGTCGTCCAAAGACAGTGTGAGAAGAGACTCAAGAGAGGTCTTTTGGCTGCAGCTCTCCATTTCGCGGCGAGCAAACCCACTTCTTTGAGCAGGCAATATTCCGTAGCTCACGCCATTTCCATCTGGCTTTTCCATTCTTTCCTTCTTCGCGACTCTCCAACCTCGACCCTTTTCTTTTTTCCCAATTCACAAACCCAAAAAGCACCGTTTGTTGGTTTTTCGTCCTTTTCCCTCCGTCGTCAGAATTTTCTCGATTGATACCCGACCCTCCTTTACTTTTCAGAAAGCGTACAGTGTCACCACAGCAGTCGGCCGACTTCCACTTTCTCCCTACAAGCAACCTCTACAAATCTAGTACTAGCGCCCCTACCTAGCAGGTACCGCTAGCTTGTAGCCTCCCTTTTCTAAAACAGAATCCCTGGACAGCACTGATCAGTGGCTCGTTTCCTCGTCGTTCCTGCTTGCCCATCTCCACAACCGCTGCTGCACTCTGCTGCACTGCACTCTGCGCGCCCGCCGCTCAATTCACCGCAACCACCACCCTACCATCTCCCACCACTTACCGTCCGGCTACAACACTGGCTCCAAGGGCACTCACCTCAACTTCCACTTCCGCTTCTGCTCGCTCGCTTCATCTCCGTCGTCAAGACTGCGCGTTTCCCCCGACAACACGCTTTCCCAAGGAACCTCGCTTCCTCCTTCTCAACAATCACCGCCATCCCATCCCTTCGACCTTTAATAATTCTACCCGCCTTCGCATCCAGGATCCCCCCTGAGGGCCTTATCCATCACCCAGTGACGTTCTCTGCACCGTTGCCGAGCGACCTGAATCACTTGATCATTTGAGGAGGTCATTCCATCTTGCCCCTCGTGTCGACATCTCGACTTTTTCCAACCTTCTACTTTTTACATCTTCTTTAATCAATAGCCAAAAATGGCCAACAAGGTGAGTCGCTCTGCAGCAGTCATTCATTTCGCACTCCTCGATTGAAGCGCGCTCTTGGGTTCAATCGCCTGCGGCATTTGGCTAACATTGCTCTCTTCTCCTTTTCGCAGTTCACAAGAGAATACAAGCTGGTGGTTGTCGGCGGTGGTGGCGTCGGTAAATCGTGCCTCACCATCCAGCTAATCCAAGGTCACTTCCTTGACGAATATGATCCTACAATTGAGGGTGCGTTCCACTGAATACCAACAGGGACCCTCGAAATCTACAATTCAACTCTCGAGGGCCTTGACCCCTTTCTTGGCCGTAGTTTCTGGCCCCGCGAACCCTGAACTAACTTTGAGCTCAACAGATTCGTACCGCAAGCAATGCACCATCGACAATGAGGTCGCCCTTCTCGACATTCTAGATACCGCCGGCCAAGAAGAGTACTCTGCCATGCGCGAGCAATACATGCGCACCGGTGAAGGCTTCCTGCTCGTTTTCGCAATCAACTCGAGGGAAAGCTTTGAGGAAATCAGGATCTACCAGCAACAGATTCTTAGGGTCAAAGACAGGGACTCGTTCCCCATGATCATTGTCGGAAACAAGTACGATTTGAGGGGAGAGCGCGTTGTTTCAGAGCAGGGTAGGTTTTCACTTCCTCATCCTTGGGAGGGTACGGACAGTACGCTGACATCACTTTGCAACAGAGGGACAAGCACTCGCCGCCGAGTTCGGTACCAAGTACATCGAGACTTCCGCCAAGACACAACACAACGTCGAGAACGCTTTCTACGATCTCGTCCGCGAAATCAGGAAGGAGGACAAGAAGCTCGGCGAGAAGGTCGGCGGTCCCTCATTCGCCAACAACAACGGGGCGGTTAAGCAGATGGACGTCGGCGACGATGACGTCCAAGCAGGTTGCTGCTCCAAGTGCATAATGATGTGAATGATCGAAACCAATAGGGGAAGAGCAAGCGGGGAGTTAAAATAATTGGGACACGTTTGCAATGAAGAGATGGACGATCACACACACACGCACACAAAATCCGGACTTTATAGACGACATGGATGTGCAAACAACCAAAACACAAAAGCCATATCGGACGGCCACGCCCATGCCTTAGCTCACGTACGGGGACCAGTCGGGCTCAGGACAACGGGACTACCTGTAGCGGAAGGAATATCAGCGTTTGGAGGCATTTCAGGCGAGAAGGGGGTTAGGAACCGGGACCGGACACACACATCCTTTGCATTTTGTGGGCATTTGTTGCAGTGGCACTTGTTCGGATGAGCTGAGCGACTTGAAAAAGTTGCTCTCAGTTACCAAACGGCCGCTGGGTCTAATATTACACCGCCGCTGCTACAGTCCGCCCCTTGGCGTTCGTGAGGCGTGGTCGGTTTCTCTATCAGCGTCTGGAAGAGGTCGCCGAGGGAAGAAGGAAGGCTGGTTTTGGTCTGATTGGTTCGGCGAAGGGGTTGGTTGGTTTTTGTTTGGTATAGTTCTGGTCCTGTCTGGTCTGGTCTGTCTGGGGTTTTTGTTGGCACTTTTTCTGTCCGTGTTTCACGATCCACGGATTTTGGGGTCAAGTACTTCTTTTACTACCTTTTTTTCACTTACACACACTTTTTGGGAGTCTTTTACCCGCGAGAGAACTCTACTTGCTATGGATGTCATGTCATGGTGGGGATTCAGATCGATACTGGTTTTGCAAACTCTCCGAAAGAAAACCGTTTATTTGTAATTCATTCTTACTAAACCTTTTTTTCTCTGCCTTTTCTGGTTCCCTCGTTAGTACTTGCTCCGACCGTGTTTCCTCCCGTTATCTTTACGTATCCCATGTCCAAAAGAATGCATGGTAAAGTGGTTGGTTCTTGGTGGTTGTTAGTTGTCTGTCCGTCGAATACCTCATCTCTGATTGAAACGTCTTGGGTACCCTGATGTCGTGATATGCGTGTCCGTAGTGTGTGATGTAAACGTACATCGACGTACATGAACCGTTAGTGGCCCACAGTCACTTCTCAAGTTATTTGTCAGTGACGCCTGCCTTGCATACCTCTACATACGGCCAACAAGGCTGAAGCCTTCTTAGACGGAATCCGACAATGCCTGCTAAGTCAACAAAGAAATGATCGTGCTCACCGGCCCTGTCAACTATAGGTAGCTCGTCCACCGCAGGTACATCCAATCTAGGACAACGAGCACGACATCAATTCACCACTATCCGTCCAGGCACTGCATGCGCTCCGCTATAGGAACGTCAAGCCGTTACTACTTACTAGCACGAACTTTTACCATCCAATCATCCATCGCCGAACGTCAGGCTCGCTCGTGCTTCCAATCTCTCTTTCATTCCTTCCGTTTCTCTTGGCCACCATCAAGTTATCAATTTGTTCCGGATGGCTCTTTTTTTCCTGCAGTTCCTCGGCTCGTGAACATCTGACGTTGGTAGAAACGCGGAGAATATTTGTTGCCATTCGCCTTGGTAGTTGGTAGAGGCATTGGAAAAGCTCGCAGATTATGTCTTGATACACGTCGAGCAATTGGTTCAGGACGTCTAGGGCATGCTTGATGTGGCTCTTCACCAGCTTGATCACAACACGATCATCTCTTGTCAATTCCTTGACGGTAAGGTGACGGTGAATACTAGATTCTCTTGAAATGCAAATCGCTTCCTTGAGGTACATGTACACCCGTAATGTAATGTTGGAACAAAGTCTATATTCGGCGGTCTATCCCTCTGTTTCTGTTTGTTAATCAATACATCGCTCTCAGTTAATGGTCCTCCAGTTCGCTTTTTTCCTTTTCCTCGTGAGAAAAACAAATTGCTCTTGCGTGTTGTTAAAGTTTAGGGGCCCAAGTCATGCCCGTATAAGGCCTTTCCTACCACTCTTCTCCCCTCCAACCTTCACGACGTTTGTCCCGGTTTATTTCCCATTAGCAGTAAAACGGATGTCCCAACTACGAGTCTGACGTGTCAGAGGGGGTTGAAATGTCGGAGAGGGTTGATGAACTGTCAGGGCTGGGTGAAAAATCAGGGGCGGATGATGACCGGTTCGTAACGGATGTCAGGTCGGCGGAGGATGGCGGGTCGGCGAGGGGTGAAATGGGACTCCAAGGACCATCGGAACCTTCAGAGTTCGACGAGGGTGAGACCGGAAAACTAGTAGGGGGTTCCATAAAGTCAAAGCTCATGCACATCGGAGAGTCCGTGAAAATAGGAGCAGGAAGAGGCACAGAGTCAGGAGTAGGTATTGCCACCTCTGTCACGGAAGACACCGCCGGAGTTTTGGGAGCTAAAGTACCGGTGTCCTTAGGATGTGAGGGTTTTTTGTCGTCTTCCATGGAGGCAGTAGGTTCGACGGAAGGCATGACAGTAGGAATTATAGGAGTGGAAGTTGGTGTAGGACTCTTGAAAATCCGCTGAAGAGCCAAACTAGCAATACGAGCCAAATTATCCGATGGATCAATGGGCGGCGCATCGCCAAACACAGGCAAGGTACCACCCCCGGGAGACGATAGAGGGGACGGCGACGGCTGGCGGCAAGGGGAAGAAGGCGGCGATTCAGGCACTGACGAGTAACAATCCGCGAGAGCCATGGGGGCCACGGGAGGGTTGCGCTACTTGGTCCCGGACCCCATTGTGGTTACGTCCGCGGTTTCGGAGGCGGGAGCACCGGCGACTTGTACGGGTGGTTTGGTAGGTGCGTTAGCGTCAATGTCGTCCTCGCTTTCGGTGGTCACGATCCGGCCTTTGACGTAGTGGCAGACTTCAGGGGCGATGGAGTTAAGGAAGTCTTTGTCTCTGTAGACGGGTATGGTTAGACACGTTCCGTGGATATATACGCGTTTGTTGAAGAAAAATATGCCTTTCTTCAAGAGTTATATGCATTTCTGACAGTATGGTACATGTTTTGGTTTGTGTGCAAGGCCTTTGGACCTTGTTCATGACCAGGCGGACAAGGCCTCTGACGAAAAAAGAAAAAAAGAAAAAAAGAAAAAGAGGAAAGAAGGAAAGAAGAAAGAAAAAAGGAAAATGGTAGTGTGTTGCAACTACTAGGTTGGCAAACCACCACTTGATCGGCTTCATTCCCGGAGGTGGAAGGGGAAGGTAGAATATGAGGGAGGTAAAGACTTACTTTCCAACAAGGGTAACCGTGTTGTGTTTCTCCCCCCACCTGGGGTAGCTTCCAACCTTGACGCCCTTGGGCTCAACTCTTGCTGCCAGCTCGGTGAGGTAAGCGGCGATAGCGCTCTCAGGGAGTGGCGTGGAGATGGTAACTCGGGCGATACCCTTGCCTTCGGGGTCGACTAGGCGCGGTTGGATGTAGGGCTTGAGGCCATCGAGGAGTTTCTCGACTGTGTAGCACTCGTTAGCATTCGTTTTCCATGATCTTCCTCGACACTGGTCCGATATCCCATGGCCATGGGAAAGGGAAACATACACAACCTAGGCACACCCGGCAAGATGTGCACATTCCCATTCACCACCGCCACCGGCACCCAAAGCTCCTTGCAAGGAAACAGGAACTGCTTCGCCGGGTCTCTGTTGACGTCTGTCGGTAGCTCCACCATACGGAGCTTTGCGGTAAGAACGGGGGAGGGCTCATCCCACTTGAAGGGTGGCTCGCCCTTACGTGGAACAGAAATCTTCTTCATGAGCCCGAAGGCCTCTTCGTTCAACTTGAGAGGGAGGCCGAAGGCTTTGGCTATCGATTGGTAGGTAATGTCGTCGTGGGTGGGGCCGATGCCTCCGCTGTTGTTGAACGTGGTCAGTGATGCATCCTGGACACTCGAAGAAAGATCGGTGATGGCAGTACCTGGTGACTACAAAGTCGTAGCGGTCACTCATCCGACGGACTGCCTCAATGATTTCACCTTCATCATCGGCGATGACTTCGATCCTCTTGAGATTCTGATATGGGGCACCTACAGTGAGCTTGGGACTTCTCGGGACACCGGAGAGGACGGCCGGAACTCACAATTCCCAGATTGAAGCACCATTTTGCCATGTAGTTGGAATTGGTCTATGGTCAGTCAGCATTGGCGTTATGATAGCCAGAAATTCCGAGTTCTTGACTTACATCTCTGGTCTATACAACAACGAAACATCTGTTAGTCTCCTCTCTAGCCGTTATCCGTACACAAACTTCTAGAACCTGCCTTTCCACCCAACACCTCGTCACCAATAATCAAACATGCTGCAGTATGGATAGTTCGCGCATTGCGCTCATCTGCCGTGGCCGTCGACCCCATGATGCTGTTGAATAGTCCTGTTGAAGTCCGGCGTGGAGCTGATGTCGACGGGGTAACAAATGACGTTATCGCTGGCCGTGACAAGTGCCGAGCAACCTGGGATAAACGAGAGAACATGAAAGTTGTAAGTCTAGGAGAGGTTGGTCTTATAAGACAGTGGTAAAAGGACGAAACAAGTGAAGAGAGGATGAAGAAGGAAGTTCCAATGTCACAACGGGAAAGGGAACGGGAATCGGTTTCGGCTTGTCTTGCCGATGCGTGGTTGCGGCACTGGTGCCTGCCCATCGCCGTCCACGGTCCCGTCCAGGGAAGGCCAGGCAGCGCCTTCCCCGCTCCATTTTAGCGGGTCAAGCTGTTAAGCTTCCGCGGGCCAATGGCCGGGACTGCCCCGCTGTCAGCGAGGAATCGATAACAGCTTACGCTATGGGGCTGATAGCTGCTGAGCTGTGGACTTTGGCAGTGATGCCATGCGGGGCCGGCTTGCGTCCCTGCCAGGTGGACGAGGGCGGTGTCTCGGTCCCTCGACAACTCAACGCGATATCTTTTCCAGCTTCAACTCCTTTTGCAGTTCCTAACTAAGCTTCTCGACATTGCTTATACGCTTCCGACTTTCCTCGCGATCTCTCCGCTTTGCTGTCCGAATCCTACGTATCCGACCAACCTAGAAACAGCTCTTCACAATGGTGCGCCGCCGCTTTCCTACCTATCGCAACATCCGATCCATCCATGCCACCAGCTCCTATCTCCAGCTTCCAAGCTGTCCAACGAAAGCCCCTCGAGGTCCTCGAGAACCATAGCTAATGCGGAAAACACCAGGCCTCCGAAGCAAGACTCTACACCTTCTCCCAAGAAACCAAAGACCACCTGCGAAAGTTCCGCCTCGGCACCTCGCGCTCCAACGACCCCCAGGCCGTCATCTGTATGTATGTTCCCGTTGTCCCCTTAGTTCCCTGACCTTGTCCCCTGGTACCGGTACGGGCAGATCAAAAGCTAATGGTTGTACTGCGCAAACAGACCTAATCGATAAAACAACCAAGGAAATCAAGCAAGACGACGACAAAGTAGTATACAAGACACTCGAAGAAATCGGCGATGACTTGCCCGATCACAGCCCGAGATTCGTGCTGTTGAGCTATCCCCTTACACTCGTACGTTTACAGTTCCAGCTTCGTTCCACCATCGATCTCTCCGTGCCCCTACGGATATACACCTTGGCCTTGAAGCGCCGGACATGCTGTTGATGGAGCAATATGAGCTGACCATAATGCGCAAAACAGCCCTCCGGTCGACTATCGGTTCCCTACGTAATGCTTTACTACATGCCCTCGACATGCAACAACGCGATGCGCATGTTGTACGCGGGCGCCAAGGAGCTGATGCGCAACACGAGCGAGGTGACCAAGATTATCGATATCGAGTCGCCGGAGGAGCTGGAAGAGATTCCGGGTAAGCTCGGGGCTGCTTAAGCTGTCCGAGGGTGCGATGGGAAGGGCAGTTCGAGAGGGCGCCATGATAGGAGAGCCGGAGATGGTCAGTGGGGGCATTGGGTACAAGGGCTGGTCTCCAGAGCGATCGACAGGGCTCAGTGATGGTTACATTCAGAAAGAGCTGGCAAACGGGGGTGAGGTACAAGCAGAGGGAGGGTGAAGTGAATGGAAGGCAAAGTTCAGCTAGATGCCGGATCATCTATGATCTTCTCATTATATAAACGCCGTGATATCCCAACCATATAAAGCCAGAAACCAGTCCCAAACTCCGTGCCCATGCTATCCTTGATCCTCAAGCGTTATCCTCCTCCGGCATCACCACCGCCGGATCCAATCCCAACTCATTTGCTAAACCCTTGACTACCCCCTTCAATGCCGCACACGCCGGGCTATCAGGGAAGCTATCAAAGAAGCTCTCTCCATAATCACACGCCATACCGATCCTCGGATCAAGCGGCACGCTCCCCAAAAACGCAATCCCCATCTCCTCCGCCAGCTTCCTCCCGCCACCCGTCGTCGCCTTGAAGATCTCGCTCTCATGCGTGCACTTGGGGCACACAAACCCGCTCATATTCTCCACCAATCCCAACACCCTAATCCCCGCCTTCCTGCAGAAATCAATCTCCTTCCTGACATCCAAGAGGGACACCTCTTGCGGGGTGGTGACCATCACGGCCCCATCAATGCCCGATTCCTTCAGGTACGTGTTCACGCTCAAATGCTCATCCGACGTTCCGGGCGGCGTGTCAACCAGCAAGAAATCCAAATCGCCCCACTCGACATCCTTAAGGAACTGCTTGATCAACCCGTTCTTCTTGGGCCCCCGCCAAATAATCGCGTCGTCGCGGTTCGGCAGCATGAACTGAATCGACATGACGGCCAGATTATCCATCGCCCACGCGGGACTCCACCCGGCGCTGGACACATGGATCGTCTCCCCCTCCACCCCCAACATCTTCGGTATCGAAGGCCCGCAGATATCGGTATCCATCACCCCCACCGTTTGTTCAGCATTCGTCGCAAAGGCGTGCGCTAGTAGACTCGTAAAGGTAGATTTGCCGACGCCGCCCTTGCCGGAGAGGATCAAGATCTTGTGTTTGACACCCGATAGGCGCGCGGTGATTAAGGGAATGTCGGGGTCGGGACCTTTGGGCGCGGTGGCGCAGATGGCCTGGTTCGGACACCCGGCGCAGGAGTCGGCGGTGCCGGCTTGTTGGGATTCGGGGCCGGGACAGTGTTCGGGTTCGGGGGCGACGAGTTGGGGTTTTTGGGCGAGAGGGTTGGCGAGGACGGAGGCGACGGAGTCGGGCTCCGAGGCCTCGAGGGAGGGGGCCATGGTGGGCTGGTGGGTGGTGGTTTGTTGTCGCTAGATTTTTGTTTGTTTCTCTTGGTTGTAGATTGGGCGCAGATTGTACTCGGGGTATGGGTTATTGGTTGATTTTGCGCCGATGGTTTGGAAGATGTGCGTTTAAGTTTTGTTGTTTGATTTTGTTGTCGATATGGAAATGATTTCAATGGCTGCTTAGAAATCGGGCTCCTAGAATCGGTCTTGTCAACGGGCATTTGCCTCCACTCCAGTCGACTTTGTCGGCGGGGCTTATCTTATCGTGCACGGAGGTACGTACCGATTTTCGCGGGAAAGGCGGGGCCGCTAACACGGGAGACCCACCCGGGATCTTGCCTCCACCGATCGCGGAACAGGACTGCCCTTGTTGAAGCTTTTTTAATGTGTTGTTCAGCATGTGACAAGTGAGTTGAGGAAGAGAAGAGAAGAATGTGAAGGTTGTGATACACGGTTCACCCCGTAAGCCCATGACTATGGTGAAGTTATGGCCTCGTTGTGAAGACAAGTTGAAGACAGTTAGCGTTGGAAGTCGGACCGGATGACAGGTCGCGTGCCGATTCTCTCCGTCCGATATTTGCATATGAGGCGGAGGGTTGACCTAGACCGACACCATATCACCCCGTCCAACTATCTCAAAGGCCTTCAACAGCCTCATCTGTCTTTTGTATACCGCTTGATATCTCGTCAGTCATCATATTGTCTTCCCACAGTGACCTTCAAAGATGTTGAAATCTTTAGGGCTGATGAGCCTTGCTCCGGACAGCCAGGACATCCCGACTTCGTCAAGTGGATTTGCGGTTCGGGCCTGGAACTGACTCCGCCGGTACCTTGGCCGTCTTTGGCAAGGCTTTCGCAGTGTTACACACAAGCCAAGTCGAGCTCGAGTCAATCCAAGCTGGGCTTTTGACAGTCAAATCAAGTCGACGTATTTCTGAGTTTAAGTAAATCAAGCTTAGAAGCCGACTTGACTTGGTTGACTTGGTTATTTGACTTTTTGGTGTAAGATAGTGAAAAATGTTCGGTGATATACCAGAACCTTCTGTGCTGGGCCTCCTCTTAGGGCGCGGGTATGTATGTGGGATCGTTGGAGTTCGTGTACGTTATAAAACGACCGAATCTTTCGTAAAAAGATCGTTATATTTTTGTATACAAAGCTGGTTACTAGGGCTACTAAGGTATAGTATTGAAGTTTCTTAGGGTAGTCCGGTTGTGTAAGTTCAACGAGCTAAGTTAAGTTCGCCTTCTGAATAAGTAAGTCAGCTGTAAAATTAGTCAAATCAATTCAAGTTAGACCCCCGAATTGAGTTGACTTGGCTTGTGTGTAACACTGGGCTTTCGTTATCCACTGGTGAAGCGGCGTTCTTGTGTTCTCAACAGATCGAATATCAGATGCGCTCAACGTCTGATTGGATGCTATCGAGATCTGAAGTGGTATCGAGCACCACTACCGCAAAATCTCACTCGATGTGGTTTTACTCAACCTGCGCTAAGACCCGGGACCATCTGATAGAAGCGAAAACTAATAAGGGGTTCAACCAATCTATTACTGAGTTGATGCGGGTTATAACCGATCGCAAACTTGCCAACGTAGTCACTTGGGTTCCTTGGAACCGTTCAATAACAGACATTGGTGGGATTGCCGGTATCACCTGCATCCCCGTGTTAGGCTTTGCTAGTCTGGGCCTTAGCGCAGGTTGAGTAAAACCACATCGAGTGAGATTTTGCGGTAACACCATCATAATGACCCAAAGCCGACAGCCAACAATTGGTGATGGACCATTTGCTCCAGTCGGCCCCAGATGATATGTGATCGTATCGTGACCTTCAGAAGCAGAGAGACAGACAGACAAGTCCAGTACCGAGGCAGCTCAGGCAGCTCCATTTCTTTCTTTTTTCTAGTGCGTCGTTGCAACACTTCTCTGCAAAGTATCACGATGAGAGATCAGAGCCAGAATTGGCCAACAGGGGAAATAGATGACCGAACAAACCGGGACCAAGCTGCCCAAGCTCGAGTTCCGGCGGAGATGGACCCTGCAGCACGGCGGTCACCTTCCAAATTCTCATCGGACGGCGCGTGGTGGTTGGGAATGTCAATGGGAGTCTAGCGCGCCGAGCTAGTGATGAGTGAGGATAAATCGGGCGGGTCACGGTCATTGGTATCGGCGCCTCCTCCGCAACACCTCCGCTCCTGACCTCCGCACATGGCCGCTGATGCAGGTCGCAGCACGAAAAGTCTCCATAGGCCGTCGGATTGTGCCCACTCGCTTCCAGCCCAACCGCATCGTCGAATGAGAGGCGCGAGCCCAATGGTCGCTATGGGGCGGCCTATGGGGAGCAAATGGGGAGCCATGGCCGGCTGTGAAAAAGATAATAATCCCGAGCGCGGCTTGATTTTCGGTTGTGTGTGTGTGTGTGTGTGATTTCTCACATCTTCTTGTTCCGTCTCTCTGCCGGAGGAGGTCTGTCTGCTCTGCTTTGCTGTTGATGCCATATGGTGCCGCCCACGTATTGTCGAGTGTGGTAACATTGCAGCGCGATACAGCAGGTAATAACGAGTCAAGTAAAACGACAGCTCTTCTTGCGACATTCAGCTCAGCCTTGCGAAAGCGAGGCACCGGGGTTAGAGAGGAATGATGTCGTCGTCGAAACCGCTTACAAGTCGGAAATCCCTGAGGGGATTGAGCATGTTCACCAAGGACGGGAATTTCAGTGATCCAGGCACACCGACAACCCCAGGAGCACCAGGCACACCAGGGACACCAAACAGACGCGGCACTCCGACTCGTACCGATCGTAACGGCCGTGACCGTACCGAGCGTAACACGGGACGAAACGGGGCAGCAAGAAGACCGGGGACGCCTTCCGCTTCCGGGTCGGGGCCCTTGAAAATGATGGAAGGGACGAGCGCCGCCGATGTGGGCCCCGCAGGGTCGGTACCCGCCAGAGATGCGGTCCGAACAGAAAGAACCGCCGACACGGTACGACGCGCTTCCTCCGCGAGAACGACACAGCGAACCAGAGAACCTTCTCAATTGGGCGCCCAAATTTCACGGCCTCCCTCTCGCATGCCCTCCATCCCAGGGCCACCTCGACAGCCCAATCAACCCGTGACGCCATCTCTACTCAATCCGACTGTTTACACGCCTCCCACCAGAGAGCAACGAGCTGCTGCAGCCGCGTCGCGAGGTGGTCGCAATACCTCGACCTCTTCTGCTCCCGGCGCCAGTCACCACCTTACATCCTCCGTCAGCTTCCCTGCACAGGGACAACCATCCCGTCCAATGCACCGAAGCAGACCCTCGGCGCCCGAAAATGGCCAACGGACGAATGCCTGGGAGGAATCAACGGTTGCCTCCATGTTTGGCGACCATGAAAGCAGGGATGGAAGATCAGAAAGTAACCACGAGCGCCAGATAAACGGAGCACACCACCCCCAACTCGTGCGGGGCCGTCACTACAGCGACACTGCATTCCCTCGCTCAAACACCCAGGCACAGCATCCAGCTGTCACCCAACAACCCAAGTCTGCACGACCAACACTCGACCACGATGAGAACCTACCATTTGTTATTGGCGAAGGTGGCATCCTCACCGTTATCGAGGCCCCGCGAAACCGCAACGATCCCGATGCTGTCGCTCTAAACAAGACTATCGAAGCTATCACGAAGGAGCGGGAGCCAACGATCAAGATCGAGGACGAATACGAAGGTGATCGCGCAGCATTCAACTCGACGCCTACCAAACAACTTGGTGCCTTCCAGCGCACAAGACTTCCCCACCGCGACCCGAGAAAAGGAGGATCAGTAAGAGGTGGTCAGGGCGGATACACGTCAGACATACAATCCCCAGCGAGGTCCTCAGATACTGGCGGAGATCTGGAAAAGAGCCGGATCGAACAGCGTCTACGTCGTGAGCGTGAACACGAGCGTCTGCGCGAACAAGAGAGGGAGAAGGAACGGATTCGCAAGGAGGCCGAACGACGCGAACGCGAACGCAAGCGCCAGCATGAAATCCAACATCAGCGCAGCACCGTCTTTGACGACCTGACCCCTGTCGAGTCTGAGGCACCACCGTTGCCCACACCCAACTTCAACAACACGCAAGCCGCTGTTGTCCCTAGCAGCAGCGGCGGCTTCGATCTTGACGTCTCCTCGCCTGGCAACGTCACGCCTAAAGCATCTGGTTCCCGCCATCTTCACCCGTCACAGATACCAAAGCAGCAGCCTCTCCCTCCTCAACTCAAAGACGCTTCGATTGCTTTGGCGCGAACCACCAGCCGCCGCAATAAGGAGAAGGAAGTTCAAAAGCAACAGCAACCACCTAAGCCCGCGGCCACCTCTCCACTGCCAATCCTAGAACAGGCCAAAAAACGACGACTTTCTACCCTTGACTACGATGACGCCCAACTCTACAAAATGCCCTATACTACTCTCCTCACTCAATCCTTTGACGAAGACCCGCAAGAAGAGGCCCTCAAGCAACAAGCTCAAGCCACCACTAAGCTCCAACAAGACGATCGTCCTCCACCAGATGCAGCCCTCGAAGATAAACTCCAACATTACAAGAGCAAACCTCCCGCTCAACAAGCCGAGTTCTTTACGCACATGAAGATCGACGAGTGGGACGATGCGGGCGATTGGTTCCTGGATCAGTTTACCTCTGTGGTGAAGCGGATTAAGGACGCGAGGAGAGCGAAGAGGAAGATGGTGGAGGAGTTCGAGGTGGAGGTCGCCGAGAGGGAGGGAGCGGTTAGGGGCAAGATTGAGAAGATTGGACGGACGCTGGAGAATTTGAAAGAGGAGGGAAGGACGATGATGCAGGGGAAGGAGATGGATTTGGAGGATTAGTCGTCCCAGTTGCCATCGATTGCAGCTGAGGAGGTGGGCTAGGTTGACTTTGTGGGAAGCCAGGGAGATGGCCAAATGGACCTGTGGGATTTTCTTTGCAGTTGTTATTTTGGCACGGCGTTATGGGATGGGAAGGTGTGAGGACGGGACCGGAAGGAACTGGAACAGGAACATAAATACCCCTTTTTGTAGGATGTGTAATGTTCGAGGCTGGGTTGGCCATGGATGTTTGCTTTCCTTCTATCTGATATCTTTTTGCCAATGTGGATTCTTCAAAGTATCTATTTGCTCTCTGCTCAAGACACTGTGATATTGATATCACATAATCTAGCTAAACACCAGTATTTTGGCACTGTTGAACCTTCCAAGCCGTCTTGAAACAGTGGACCATGTCCCGTCCCCTACTCTGTGCCAGCACAACAAGAAAACCCACTCCCGCTCACAGCAAGCCACAACCCTCAAAACCATACACCTGGGTATCAAACCACCACTCAAATAACCATATGCTCCACAACCCCCCGATCCCTCCCAACAACCATCCTCAACTGCCGTCCCCTCTTCCCCTCATCCCCCCTGAAAACCCCCTCCCTAACCCCCTCCTCATAAAGCTCATAAGCAGGGAAATACCCATCAACAAACTTCCTCACCATCTCGCCACTCATCCCCGTCCCTTTTTCGCGGCGCAACTGCTCCTCCTGCTCCAGCCGCCATTCATACACCCATTCCAGGTTTTGCGTGTCGATATGTATGAAAGCATCAAACTGGTCCCACACTTGCTCGTATTTTTGTAACTGGGAGTTGATAAACAAGAGATGCTCGAGTTTGTGGTGGGAGAGGGTTTTGTAGGATTTGAGATCGAGGTATTTGGAGGAGATGATGGAGGGGGGGAGGGAGCGGAAGCCTGTTAGCCAGCCTTCTAACAACAGGACGCGGATGTTGGTGTGTTGGGGGAGGGAGAGGTGGGGGTCGTTGATGGGGGGGAAGGTGGAGGGGGGGCAGCGGTCGCCTAGGCCGTGGTGGGCGGATTTGTCGTAGAGGGGGAGGTGGGTTGGGAGGTTGTGGAGGAGGGAGGAAAGGAAGGAGAGGAGGAGGGGGGTGTCGTGTGTTCCTGTGAAGGAGAGAGGTTAGTAAGGGATGAGGAGAGAGGGAAGCTGGGCGAGGTATGGGGAGGGTGGTGAGGGAAGCAAGGAAGTGAGGGGAGAACTGGACGTAACGGAAGCAATAATAGAGGATGTGATATGGAATAGGAAAAAAAGGGAAGATCAAAGGGGGAAGATAGAGGGACATGAAGATAGAGAAGCCAATTTGAAGGCGAGAACGGAAAAGAGACAGAAGAAGGCTAAGGAGACAGACAAGACGAGGCTATTAACAAGGCCGCAAAGGCTACCAGGGCTCCACATATCTCTCGTTGGGGTAAAAAGTAAACGAACCACAAAGGGGTTAACCGCATCACATCTCTGCGCAGCACGACACTTCGCCTTCACACGAAACACCAACTAACCCAATATTGAACATATGAACGAAAACCGAAAAACTCACCAGGCTCCCCCCGATACTGCACCAGCGCATTATCGCTATTCTCCTCCGCCAGCCTCAGTTGATCCTCATGCGTCAGATAAAAATCGTCAATAGACACAACCAGGGTATTCAGCCCTTCCCTCTCCTGCAGGGTCTCCGCAAGGGCTTTGACCAGCGTCGTCTTGCCTACTCCCTGGACACCGTTCAGTCCGATGATGAAGGGGCGCGGGTTCGCTTCGTTTGCGTGCAAGGCGTTGTACTCGGCGATTTTGGAGAGGATGAAGGGGATGCAGAGCGGGGATTTGTCGTCTATGATGCGGGATTGGAGTTCAGGTTGGGGGGTTGGGTTGGCGCCCGTGCCGGTGGTGGAGGTGGAGGTGGAGGAGAGGGAGTCTATTGTGTCCATCATTTTGGCGGTTGTCGGTCGTGTTTTCGTGGTAATTCTAGACTGGCCGCCGTTGTGGTTGTTTACTTTTGTCGTGAAGTGGTGAGAGAAGGCCGATGAGGCTCGCGGCAAAACGGCGAATGACGACATTGGCGCGGTTGGAAATGTTGTGGGGTAAACGTGGGGTAAGTTGGGCAAATGGGGCCTTTCTCCGCGTCCGTCTCCGCGTTTCCAATCCCGTGCTGTTGGTTCTCAATCCGGAGCCGGGGATGAAAGAGGCGCCGACACTTTAATCCCGTCCTTACAATATCAAAGGCATGTCGCGAAAGACGAGGCTGATAACAAGGCTCTGGGGAGCGCATGTTGAAGCTTGGAGATAGCGCGCCGATTTGGGGGAAAGTTTTGGAGAATGAATCAGATCCACTTGGGGAAGATGGGAAGATGCAGCGATAAGTTCAAGTCGATTGACCAACCTCCCGAGTCTTCTTCTGAACATTATCGTCTTTCCTCTACGGGATGAAGGGTCTGGAGTTCACCCCTGATATGAATGTCTGTGTACGCGTTGGAGATGCATTCATGTGACTGCCCAGGCCAGGATCCCTCGCCGAAGGCACATGCCTGAAACCGAGCTGCTCCGCATTGTTTGAATGTTTGTCTGGGGTTTACTCGGCCAGCATCATCTGCATCGATCGAATGGTGTTGAACGTGGCAATGGAAGAGCTTTTGGATGCAATTGAGTCTCGACTCTTGAAGTCTGGTTCACTTGGTACAGCCAAGTCACGCCGTCCCGTCTAGCTGCAATGTAGCCTTCATGTCAAAATGTCATCCGGAAAACCATAGGCACATATTTACCCGCTGCTCTGAAGTCTTGGACGACTTCTAGGGTTCACCTCAATTCAAAATGGTTTGAACTTCCACGACAATTACTTTTCCCCAATTCTGTTCCTGGGAGACCGGCGATCTTATGAAAGTTTGTGAGACACGACGCGACAGACCGGAAGGGTGCTTTTCCCCGACCTGATTACTGTAAGAAAAAGTTGCATGTGATCTTGAGACGTGGAAGAAGCGAATGGGGAAGAACAAGTGACAAGGAAAGGCAAGGAGACGGAACACCCCGCTCTCGGCAAAACCACAGTGTGGGGCATTTTGGGGCATCCCATTGGCTGGAATCGCTGCACCGGTGGACATGCCGTTCTGCCTCGGCTTACAGCGCCCGGCAGCACCTCGCTCCAGCAGCCTGTCCACTTGCCGACGTCAAGGTCGAGTGACCATCGTGCAGTGATTATTAAGTGCCGGGACCAGCCAGCGCATCTTCATCACCAAACATTCCATCCTCCCATCCCCTTCTTCTCTCTTTTGCTCCATACTAGATATACCCAGAGCTGTTGTGTGAATCTGCCCTTTCTTTGTTTGTCGTTTGTTTCTAGCATCATCATCATCTACACACATACCCCAGATTCAAAATGGCTGAGCAATTGAGGTTCGACGGCCAGGTCGTCGTTGTCACCGGTGCCGGCGGTGGTCTTGGTAAGGCCTACTGCCTTTTCTTCGGCTCGCGCGGTGCTTCCGTCGTCGTCAACGATCTCGGTGCTTCCTTCAAGGGCGAGGGCAACTCTACCAAGGTAAGCATTTCCCCCAATCCAATGCGCTATCGCCACTGTCATCATCACATGCTAACGAGTACTCAACAGGCTGCCGATGTGGTTGTCAACGAGATCAAGGCCGCTGGCGGCAAGGCCGTCGCCAACTACGACAGCGTCGAGAACGGCGACAAGATCATCGAGACCGCCATCAAGGAGTTCGGCCGCATCGATATCCTCATCAACAACGCCGGTATCCTCCGCGACATCTCCTTCAAGAACATGAAGGATGAGGACTGGGACCTCATCTTCAAGGTCCACGTCAAGGGCTCCTACAAGACCGCCCGCGCCGCCTGGCCCTATTTCCGCAAGCAAAAGTTCGGTCGCGTCATCAACACCGCCTCCGCCGCCGGTCTCTTCGGCAACTTCGGCCAGGCCAACTACTCGGCCGCCAAGCTCGCCATGGTCGGTTTCACCGAGACCCTCGCCAAGGAGGGCATCAAGTACAACATTATCTCCAACGTCATTGCTCCTATCGCTGCCAGCCGCATGACCGAGACCGTTATGCCCCCTGATCTTCTTGCCCTCATGAAGCCTGAGTGGGTCGTTCCCCTCGTTGCCGTCCTTGTCCACAAGAACAACACCAGCGAGACCGGCTCCATCTTCGAGGTCGGTGGTGGTCACGTCGCCAAGCTCCGCTGGGAGCGCTCCTCCGGTCTTCTCCTCAAGGCCGATGAGAGCTACACCCCTGGCGCCATCATCAAGAAGTGGGATCAGGTCACCGACTTCTCCAACCCCCAGTATCCCAGCGGTCCCAACGACTTCCTCGCCCTCCTCGAGGAGTCCCTCAAGCTCGGCCCCAACGACTCCGGCGAGAAGGTTGACTTCACCGGCCGTGTTGCCCTTGTCACTGGTGGCGGTGCTGGTATCGGCCGCGCCTACTGCTTGGCTTTCGCCAGGGCTGGTGCTTCTATCGTTGTCAACGATCTTGTCAACCCTGACGATGTCGTTAACGAGATCAAGAAGATGGGTGGCAAGGCCGTTGGCGCCAAGTTCTCCGCTGAGGACGGTGATGCCGTCGTCAAGGCTGCGATTGATGCCTTTGGCCGCATCGATATCGTTGTGAACAACGCCGGTATCCTCCGTGACAAGGCCTTCACCAACATGGATGACAGCCTCTGGGACCCCGTCATGAACGTCCACGCCCGCGGTACCTACAAGGTCACCAAGGCTGCTTGGCCCTACTTCCTCAAGCAGAAGTATGGCCGTGTTCTTAACACCACCTCTACTTCTGGTATCTATGGCAACTTTGGCCAGGCCAACTACTCTGCTGCCGTAAGTTTCTGTCCTTTAGAAGTTCATTGAATATTAGCTAACTTGTGTAGAAATGCGCCATTCTTGGCTTCTCCCGCGCCATTGCCCTCGAGGGTGCCAAGTACAACATCTTCGTCAACACCATCGCTCCCAACGCTGGTACTGCCATGACCAAGACCATCCTTCCCGAGGAGCTCGTCCAGGCCTTCAAGCCCGAGTACGTTGCTCCCCTTGTCCTTGCCCTCTGCAGCGACAAGGTCCCCAAGAACCCCACTGGTGGTCTCTACGAGGTCGGCTCCGGTTGGTGCGGCCAGACCAGGTGGCAGCGCACTGGCGGCCACGGCTTCCCCGTCGACGTTCCTCTCACCCCCGAGGAGGTCGTCAAGCACTGGAACGATATCATCACCTTCGACTCCCGTGCCGACCACCCCGAGAAGGCCTCCGACAGCATTGAGAAGATCATGTCGAACATGGAGAACCGTGCCGGCGAGGGCAAGGTATGATTCCCTTTCTTCCTGCTGCCACGAAAGAATGTCATGTAATTTTTCCTTTCCATCATGTATAATAGCCATATATACCTAGTGTAGAATACCTGAATGACTGTTAACGACTCATCTTCTTCTCCTGTAGTCTGGCGCTGCCGAGAACGAGCACCTTGCTGCCATCAAGAAGTTCACCGGCGTCGAAGGTAAGGGCACCGAGTACACCTTCACCGAGCGTGACGTCTGCCTCTACAACCTCGGCATCGGCGCCAAGCGCACCGACATCAAGTACATCTTCGAGGGCAACGAGGATTTCGAGGTCGTCCCCACCTTCGGCGTCATCCCTCCCTTCAACACCGAGATGCCCTTCTCCTTCGACGACATCGTCCCCAACTTCTCTCCCATGATGCTCCTCCACGGCGAGCAGTACCTCGAGGTCCGCAAGTACCCCATCCCCACCTCGGGCCGCCTCGTCTCCAAGGGCAAGCTCCTCGAGGTCGTCGACAAGGGCTCCGCCGCCATCGTCAAGCAAGGAATCACCACCTACAACGCTGAAACCGGCGAGGAGCTCTTCTACAACGAGATGACCGTCTTCCTCCGCGGCTGCGGCGGCTTCGGCGGCCAGAAGAAGCCCGCCGACCGCGGCGCCTCCACCGCCGCCAACAAGCCCCCCGCTCGGAGCCCCGACGCCGTCGTCGAGGTCCAGACCACCGAGGAGCAGGCTGCCCTCTACCGTCTCAGCGGCGATTACAACCCCCTCCACGTCGATCCTGCTTTTGCCAAGGTGGGCGGCTTCAAGGTCCCTATCCTTCACGGTCTCTGCTCGTTCGGCATCGCTGGCAAGGCCGTTTATGAGAAGTTTGGCAAGTTCAAGAACATCAAGGTTAGGTTTGCGGGTACCGTTAACCCTGGCCAGACGCTGGTGACAGAGATGTGGAAGGAGGGTAACAAGGTGGTGTTCCAGACTAAGGTTAAGGAGACGGGCAAGTTGGCTATTAGTGGGGCCGCTGCTGAGCTTGCTTAAGCTTGGTTAGGTAGTGAAGTTGTGGGAGGGGTGACGTGTAGAGGATATGATGAAAAAGTAATGGCGGTTTTGGGATTTGGTTGGGATCTGGGTTAAGCGATTTCTTTCGTGTTTACGAATACCATTTTTTTTGTATATCAGCTGTTTTATCTGTCACGTCTGAATGGGATGTGGCATTCTGTTTACGCTCTGGTCGTGACTTGTGGCAATGTTGTTCAACATTTCACGAGTTTCATTACACTGATAATCGAGTCCGCTTTTTTTGTCCCAAAAGATCTGGGGACATCCCAAGTGGGACTCAGAAGCATCGCCTCAAGACATATATGCATATCTTGGAGGAATATACGCATTTCCTGAGGATGAATATGCTTTTCTTGGAGATATAAACACGTTTAGTGCAGAAATATACGCGTTTCTTGGAGAAAAATATGCCTTTCTTCAAGAATTATACGCATTTCTGACGCTATGGTACATGTTTTGTGTTGTGGCCAAGGCCTTCAAACCTTGTTCAAGACCAGGCGGACTATGCCCATAATGAAAAGAAAAAAAAGAAAAAGAGACAAAGAAGAGGCCAAAAGAAAAAAAGGAGCAAAGAAGAAATGAAAAGAAGAAAAGAAAAAAAGAAAAAAAGGAGAATGGTAGTGTGTTGCAACTCCTAGGTTGGCAAACAACCACTTCCATCTCAAATCTTCTTCCTCAGGCCGGCAGTGATGATATCCTTGATATCATCATATCAACAAATCACAAACACAACACTGATTGTGCGCCATACCCCCTTGCCTTGTAAGCACTGGCTTACAAATACAGATGAAAGTAAGCCTTGGAATACCTCCAGTACTCCGAGAGCCCCGCAGGAATTTCTCCATCCTCGCCTTCGATCTTGTCTGCTGACATCAGGCCCTTCATCCAGTCGTAGCCTTCGGCACGGCGGTCCTCATCCTCCTCCTCAACGACCACATCCTCCTCATCAGCCAGATGCCCCCTCAGGGCTACGGCTTCGGATTGAAGCTCCTCTAGCAAACCTTCGATCCCGTTGATACAGTCCTTAGTAAGCTGCCTCGCGTCGGCGTTCGTCATGATGACCTGATTGAAGGCCAGCCGGCAAGGCTCAGCCGACAATTCGTGCTCCTCCTCATCAAGATCAGGCGGGACCAGTTGCTTGAACAAGTGGCGACAGATATCCAGGCTGAGCCTGACGTCAGGTGTCTCAGACGTCTCGTCGTTCGGCAAAGGGTCCTTGTCGAGCGCCGCTGGGTCAAGGTCAATGACATCAGGCATCTCCGGCCGCTTGTTGCCGAGACGACGCTCCTCGAGCTGACGCTTCCGCTGCTGCTCCTCCTCCTGCGCCTGCTCGTCCGACGCCGCTTCCTCCGCTTGCGTTTCTATCATCCGGCGCAAGATCGAGTCGTAGTACCGAGTCCACGACTGTGCCTCCTGCCTTCTCAGCTCCTGTATTCTGATAGGGCAGTGATCACAGCAGACAGGGCAGCAGGGAGTCAGGGGCGGGAGGGGGCCAAAGTTGCTCAAAAAGATGGAGAGGTCTCGGTCTTGGCCTACACTGGCCGGGTAAGCCTCTTTGGCTTTGCGCAGTGCTTTTCCGGTCTTCTCGGGCGTCTTCTCGTCTAGAGCTGCGAGCTCTGCCTTGGTGATGATGACCCACTGCTTGATCAAGTCGAGGTAGCGGATCCAGTACTCGACTTCTTCTCCTTCCTCCCTCATGTCCTCCAGTGGATCGTGAGGCCAGGTGTGGCGGTAACTGCCATGCTCGCCGTGGCAGCAGGGGAGGGTGTCGGGAAAGCGGGCGAGGGAGTTGAGAAAGGAGAGGGCTTTGGCCGTGCTCTTGCTATCAAGGTAAATTTTCTTAACGTTGCGCAGTGCGCTGTGAACTCGTCGACGCTCCAGTACAGGGTCGACTGGGGCTGCTGAGGAGGAGGCGGCCGGGATGCCTTCCTGCTGTTGAAGGGTTTGACGGGTCGCCCGCTTTTGCTTTTGCTTCTCCTTCTTTCTCGACTTGGAAGGCATGTTTGCTGATTCCGAAGCGAGGTAGGTGTCTGCGTTGGTGGGTGATGCTATTCAAGAGTTAGAAAAATGAGTCGCGAAGGCCTCCCGGGGATTGCATGGGAAAGGGAGAGGGGAGCGGAGTTCTTACGGTCAGATATATATCAGGGACGCCGGTTAGTGCTGCTCGCGGGCTTGGAGTAGAAGACCAGAGAAGACTGGTGATGGCGGAGAAAAGAGGGGCTATTGCGAAGAGGACAGGGTGAGAAAAAGGTGAGCTTTGCGCGGGGAGGATTAAAGATCCTCGAGAGAAAGTTGCCGGACTTGAGAATAGTAACGGGAGAAGTTGTTATCGTTGCACACGCGATGGATGGGAATCACAGGAAAAGAAACTGTATTTCGTCGGTCACGAAGGACGACGAGCGAGACAAGATGACGGCAAGGTGAGGGGGATGCGACAGGAGGAAAAGAAGAGAAGGGGAGGAAGTTTGGGAAGGGGGGGAAGGCCCCCTTCTTATACCCTAAGGAAGGACCCACCTTGATTGTAGTTTGCTCTATAAGAGAGATGGGATGAAGGAAAGATGAAGCTTACAAGACGCAGAAAGAGGTTTTTTTATTTCTAAACTACTTCGAAAGAATGGCGGGTAATATTATAGGAGTACACAATAGGTTTTTCAAGAGACAATATGCCGATGAGGGTAGTCATAATCAATGGTATGCAACAAGATGAGCTCGTGGTTGATACGGCCGCGCAGCGATAAAGTCGCGGGAGGTTTTCACCCGGGAAATACGGTTTTTCCTCCCGGCTTTGACCGACGAAGGACCGCGTGCCCATATAGGCGACTACTTAGATAGATAGTCAGCGTAAATAAGATCATCATCACAGGCAAAGAAAACCGCGGTAACAGCTGTGGTAGTTGTGATGGCTGCGCTGGAAGAGGAGAAGGGGAAGAAGAGGTCAAGGGGAGAAGAACAAAAAAGAATCAGGCCGGAGGAGGGGCGCGACGCGTTTCAAAGTAGGGCTTGCGCAAGAGACTGCTCGTCTGCCTGATTTCTAAGGTACTCGTCGACAGCAGAGGTCTGAAACGGAAGGAGCGGCTATTGAACTCGGCTGGAAGCTGGGCTGTCCTCAGGCTTGCGTACACCGGGCTAGCGTGAAAAGGAAGGAACGCGGCGGAGCACTCTCAACCTTATCCTTCCGTTCCTATGACCGGATATCTGAACCCATTGCCCAACACAAGAACAAAAATGCACAAATCGGCTGCTTTAAATTGAGATACCCGACTCCTCCAAGAGACCAAACTTCATCCAACTGCTCAACTGCTTCATCTTCTTTCGAGTGTCTTTCTCTGCCCAACTCCGTGTCGACGCAAGCAAGCTTGACATCTCCCACACTTCACGGCAACTCCAGCTTGTTGCAACAGCTCGTTCTATGAGAAACCGTCCCTACAGCGCCATCAAGGTACGTCTGTCATCGACGGCGATTGACGGAGGCTGTCGCAGGTACAGAAGCCATAGGAACCTAGGCGCACCTCCTTTTCCCAACACCCACATAACAATTTCAAACCATTGGTAATTATTTCTCATGATCCCTTGGTCCCTTCTTGAAACTTTGTATATCGGTTTCCCCCTTCTTATTGACTTATCGGCATCGTTTTTTTTCTCAAACCTAAGTGCTGGGGGGTATCTTCGCGGCTGGTTTGCAATCGCAGGGCCCTCTTTCTGCATCGTACAACAACAAACACGGCCTATCGGCGTGCCTTTGAATTACAAGAAATCATAGGAAGCTTGGGATTTGGTCGATTATTCGTCTATAGTGGAAATTTGGACAAAAGCACAACTAAATGGGGAAGTATTATCGAGTGTCTTGTATGGAGGCTTTGGGAGATTTTTTGGGTGCGCCTGAAACCTGCTCGCCCCCACCCCCCCCCC